>JAHWFP010158693.1:19492-31435 GCA_023313725.1 Lithobius niger | reverse complement strand
CTTTTTTTCCTTAAATTTTATAAATAAAAGTTTATTTTATTATCTTATAACTGCAGGTACGAAAGTGCCGAAGGTTTCAAACGGGGAGGGGGTGGGGGTGATATTTCTTTCTTGCTACCTATTAACGGAACATTTTCCAACGAAATATAGCCTAAGTTGAAGTTTAATCAAACATCAGCGAGCACCCGAAGAAGATAATTTTTTATTCTCTTCCTTACCTTTTTTATGCCGCTAAATTGTATTAATGAAAGTTAATTTTTACATTTCTTAAGGGTGGCAGGTTATTGAATACATAAAAATGCTGTTGAAATTTAAATATTTTAAAAATCAATAAATTATGATTTAAAAAATAAAATAATTCTAGGTTTATTGATTAATATGAACTATGTCTTATGCAACCAGCAAATGCAGTAAAGCAGGGAAGCCTCACGCAGCCCCTGCGTATGAATACAGAAACGTAACGAAGACCGGGCTCCAAGGTTGGTCAGTCGTTACCTTTAGCAACGAAGCATAACGCCACATCATCCGCGTAGCAGACAATGTTGGTGCTCAGCTCCAGCTCTGCAAGGACATCATTGACTGCCACCGCGAACAAAACTGGGCTGAGGCAGTCCTCTGTCAATTACCGAATCAGACGACCAGCAGCCGTTCACCCTAGTAAGAAAGGTCCTGGCACCCAATAGCGCAGAAATTGCATCCACCAACTTCCTGCCAACTCCTAACTTACCAAGAGACTACTTGACCCACGCAATGCTCACCGTGTCATACGCCGCCTTGATGTCAAGGAAGACGGCAACAACAGTGAGGCCGTGGTCCCAAGCTTCTCGAACACCAGACAGAAGAAACGCGGCTCTGTATCCGAACTGCCTAAATGACAAGCAGTTGTGGCGCTCCAGATACCAATTCAGTCTGTATACAAGCACTCTTTCAAAGACCTTTCTAGCACACGATAGGAGCGCAATGGGGCGACAGTTCCGTATATCCGACTTTTTACTGCCTTGCTTGTGCACAGGATAGAGGATGCTAACATCCACGAGGTAGGTACCAGACCACCGTCTAGTAAACTCTGACAGTAGCACAGAAAGGCTTGCCACCTGCTTTCCGGCTGATTCAAAAGATCACCATAAGACAATCTGTCTATGCCCACAGAGCTGCTAATCCTGCACCAGCGAAGAGCAGCATGAAGCTCAGATACAACAAACGGCTCATCAGCGACACTACTCGCAGAGTGGCAGTGCGGCAAGACTGGAGGAGCCATGTCGCAAGGCAAAGAGCAGACACTAGTGAAACGCATATTAAATGCATCCGCCAGTGCCTCGCCACGGAGTATCGTTGATCCCGGGCTCCCATCCGCTCTTTGATCAAATGTCCAGATTGTGGAACTGCCGCTGTCCTGGGGACGCAGAGCTCTCCCAGCAGAGGAACCCGACCGAGCTGCGACAACAGAAGCACAAACACGGCTACCGTACTGATTCTTCTCAGAACGAATGATGAATGCCGATTCTTGAGTGATGGCCTAATAAGTCAGATATAAAGTATATGATGGCTTACGTAGCCATCTTTGATATGCCTGACGCCTGTCCCTGACAGCCATGGTGGAAGCTGTTGTCCACCAGACAGGCTTGCAGGTAGACAGGTCATGACTCGAGAGCTTACGCTCCTCTTCACCAACCTTCAGGTGAGCCTTTCTCCATGACTAAAAAGAACCATTGTCTACACTAGGCCTGAGACGCTCACCTCTGTCCGCATCAGGCTTAACCCAGAGAGGCGCTGAGGACAACCGGAAAATGGTCACTACCCCTCTGATCATCAGAGAGGACGACCCGGAAAGCATCAGCAATCCCCGACGAACAGAGGAAGAAGTCCAGCGCCGACTCCTGCAGCCTCCAGACAAAAGTGGGTGCAGAACCATGCACAATTGTAAACCCTAAAGAATCTACTGTCCGCACTAGCTGACGACCTTTGGAGTCGCTGCGCGTAGATCCCCTACTCAAAGTAGTGCGCGTTTAAAGTCGCCCATGACTATACTGGGCGCTGAAAGTGGTGCAGCCACCTGGGCCAAGCTGCACCAGCAACCGAATGCGACGCATGAAGAGCTACAAGTGTACTCACTACCAAGCCACACTTTAATACAACAAGCGGCAATCCCAGTCTCAGCAGCATACTGAGACAGAAAGTATGGGACAATCCCCTTTACATAGATTCTGACCCCTGAAGTTTCACTTGACATGACACAATCAGCATTAAGAGCTAAGCATTTGAATTTGGATTTGTTACTCTCGCCTCCTAAACCCCCAAAATGTCAACATACTCCACAATTTTCTCTATTTCCCCCTTTTTTCCCTGCAGACTGCTCATATTCCGGGTACCTGACGAAAATCGGCTGTTGAATGTGCAGGCTTACGAACCCTCACCAACCCCTGCTTCCCCTGCGCATTCATAGAAAGACTCTCCCCACTCCCCTCCCACCTCATCTGCACTACAGACCATAACCATACTATTATCAATGACTGTATCCCCACCATCAGGTGGTGCGTTTGACTGTGCACCAAGCTGCGCACTTGGCGGTGCACCTTACAGTGCTTTCGGAGGCGCACTCTGTGATGCACTAATGCTACCATCGTTGTCTTCAATTACACACATATTTTTCTTCGCGGCTCTCTCTAATAAGATACGACGACAATGTTACTTTCCCCGTGCCCAAGTATCGTTGCATCTTGTTCGAGTGAGTTCTAATCCATCTTGTGCACCTCGTCTCTTTATTGTACATACCATTGTTACACGTTCCAGCATTGTGACATTTTCATATTGTTAGCCGCTCCGCCTCCGGTCCAGTTTTTGAAAATTCTCGTGCGTAAACGAACTCTATAATATACACGGCCGACAGGCCGTGTATGAAGGCCTCTCCAGACAGAAGAGAATTTCGTGCGAAACTATGCGTAACTACGTGCCTACAAGGTCAACATTGCAGCAATCGTGTGGTTGGTGTTGCGTTAAGGACGAATATTGAAGTCTTTTTTACACCATAGTACGTCGGCGTGCAGCCGCGAGCAGCCAGTCTGGTTAGGGCTTTAGAGTTCGTTTACGCACGAGAATAACGAAGCCACTTCAGTTTATTCGTACCGAAAAGTGGAAAGAGAATCTTGTGGATTCTGGTCATTTGTACACCAAAGATGAGGCAACCGATGCAATCCATCTGTGTGGAATCGTGCACGACACCTATACTTGCGTGCTGGATCACATTTCCATTATATATTGCTGTTTACATTTATTTTTCGTATTATATTATATCATCTACATCATTAAAGACGTATGATGTACGTGCGTGCTTGCGTGCGTGTTTGTACCTCAATTCCTTTGGAACCAAGGCACTAACAATGATGGGAGTAGGACCAAACGAAAGATAATTAAATTTCGCTTCAGATAGGCCTATTTTTAACGCTGTAACTTGAGTTTATGACCCTTAAACAAGCGAAAACAATAGCAAAATAACGTCGGAGTTTTTTTTTACCCTCATGATGTTTGTTCATGACGTCCTAGTTTGTTCATGCAAACTTCCTCTAGGGAAGCGAGACGACGCAAACGGAGCGAACCAAAGCACCTACAAAGATGGGAGTAGGACCAAATGAAAGATAATTAAATTGCGCTTCCGTTAGGCCAATTCGCTGTAACTTGATTTTATGACCCTCAAACACGCGAAAAGAACTGCAAAAATAACTTTTTAAAAACTGATAACTGTTAAAAAAAAGTAATAAAACAAAACTAAACTAAATTTTTTTTTAATGTAAAGAGCAATTAACCGCACGGACAATTTTCGGACTAGCAATTTTCCCTGACGACCAATTTTCTTGCGAGCAATTTTCTTAGCGAGCAATTGTCCGTGAGCAACTTGTGGTGGCTGGGACGGGGGGGGAGCGAAACATTTTCTGTAGTTGCTACGACGGGAGTTTGTTTATTTTTCCACATTTGATTACACATCGAGTCATCGAGAACAAATCATCCCCGAACAAGTAATCGTTCTGGATTTTATAATGTCTTGGTATGAATGTGGAAGGATGACTTGTCCTGGGTCGATTTGTTCTCGTTGTCTCGATGTTAAGTGTAGAAAATGAACAAACTCCCGGCGTAGCATAAAAATATTTCAGAGTGGTTTCCTCGCTTTAGAAATTTTATTTTATTTTATTTTATTTTACAACTTCAGTATTACAATATACACCACGAAACAATGCTCATGTAGTGCTCATGAAAAAAGCAATGCTCATGAAAAAATTAATGAAATGTTCACAATGAATTTTTTGTCCACGGTTTTATTTATTTTTTTGTGTGTTTTCATAAACATGTTAGCAATACATGATTAAAATCATTATTTTATTTTATAAACCAATTCTAAATTCAATTTTAGAATTGGCTTAACCTTCTTTTTGTATTTTTCCATTTTTTTTTTAATTCAACGTAATTTTAGAAGGAATTAGTGACAAGATTCTCTGTTTGTCTTTCTCCCAACTAGTCCGTTGTTACAGCAGGCAGCATGATGCGGGTATTTAGACGATTCGAATACAGGAAATCACAAACACGCGACAAAGAGTAAGATGCCGCTCAAAAAAAAGTATCCCAATATTAAGTATCATTGAGAAGTATAAATGTGTTACTATCGACAAGAATGCTTGCTGATCGACCACAGATGTATTTAGTATATTAAGAAACTGACCTTAAAAAGTTTTACGAATTTTAAATATGCTACTAAATGCCTAATTTTCTCTGGACGAATGAAAAAGCACAATTGCTACACTGGACAAAATTGTGAATTAAACAGCTATTTGATTAACGGCACGTGAAGAGAACAGCGGAAGGATACACGCCGTGACGTGTGCAAATCCGTTGCATTTTAACTGTAGAACTTACTAAAGCGTTCTTTGTGTTGTATATACCTCCTTTTTTTTCTCCTTCATTTGAATTTTGTCTTTCGCAAATTTTTTACAATAATTACAGTATTGAGTACTCTCTAATGGTTTGAAATTGTTGACTTTTGAAATTGTTGTTTTTATTGTGAATTTCATTTGCAGAATTGTAACTTTTTTTTAAACCGGTAGGATTTTTACTAGTTTAATATGGATTGTTTTTAGCCACTTTTGGTTTTTACCACCCATACTGTTCAATAGTTTCATAAATAATTTAAATGTTCAATAGTTTGTAAACCTCCTTTTTTTCCCCTCCTTCTATTGATTGAGTTTTATCTTTTACAATTTTTTTTTTATTGCCACAGGATTGAGTAAAACTCTCTATTATTGTTTGACTTTTGAAATTTTTGTTTTGTTGACAGTAAATTTCAGTTGCAGAATTGTAATTTTTTTTTACCGGTAGAATTTTTACTAGTTCAATATGGCTGTTTTTTTTAGCCACTTTTGGCTTTTACCGCCCATACTGTCCAATAGTTTCACAAATAATATAAATGTTCCATAGTTTCCTAAATAGTTTGCAAAATACAGTGAACGTTTCATCCCTTTAAAACTTTTTCCTCTTAATTATTTTGTTATAAATATTTTATTCTTTTAAAATTTAAACATCTTTTAAGGTTTCTGCATCACCTCCCTCCCCCCCCCCCCCCCCCCCCCCCAAAAAAAAAATAATACCCAAAAAAGTTTAATAAAAGCCAAATCTATTTTAGTGAACAACCACAATTCGAGCCCTTTTTTCTTCTATCTTAGAACATTCACCTCACCGGACCGCACTGTCCTGTTCTGCAGAAAGGATATAACTCAAAAACTGCTATTCTCAGGAAAATACGTTTAAAGCCGAGTCTGCCCAAATCGATGTCAAATCGATATCAAAAGTTTTGTTTGAAGTACTGAATCCGTTATGGTATACACTGTTTGCGTTATTGTACACATTAGCGTTCCTGTAAATCATAGAACATTTAAAACATGCAATAATAAAAAAAAACGTCCACCGTTAACAATTAAGTCATTAAAAGCTTTAATATTGTATACCGTGAAAAGAATGTAACTGTATACCACGCGCCAAGGCTGTTTGCCGTGATACGCGCATCACGTGACTCGGCTAGACCACTCGGACGGTCAAAGAGCCGTCGTGCTATTCTCGCTCGTCATTGGCTGACTCACAATGACATCACGGCAAACAGCATTGGATCGTGGTATATAGTTATGACTAGTTGTGACAACAGATTGTTATGCAAAAACAGGGCAACAGAACTATGGAGGTCAACAGAGGACTGAATAAAGTGGGTGAATGGAAAAAATTGTGTCACTGAGGGGATGTTAATTGGTTGACCAGTGTGGGGTTATTGTTTGTTGTATTGTTGTTGTTTTTGCTGCTCGGGGGTTGTGTGTTTATGGTTTATTATTTATTGTTTACTTGCCTTATTTCATTATTTATTGTACTTATTTCATAATTTAATCGTTTATTATTTATTGTTCCTTTGCTTTATTTTATTATTCATTGTACTTGTTTCATAATTTTAATTCTACGTGGTTTATAAGTTTAAATTTATTCGTTAATTTGTAGAATTATTTAGTTAATGATTTAATTTGTATAAGTTATTGGTTAATTTTTATACTACATGAATTGTCCTTGTTTAGTTAATTCAGTTTACCAGTACCGTAAGGTATTGATATTTATTTATTTATAGTTTATTTATAGTTTAATTTATTTATAAATTATTTAGTTTTTGGGAATATTTAATTGTGTGGATTTTTATTTATTTGGCTGCCTGTGGGGTTGTAAAGTTTGACATTGTTGCCCCAGGTGCGGAGAGAATGTTAGTGTGTGTGAGACGCTTGGCTGCTGGGAAGGCTGCTCTGCATGGCTAGTTGCTTGGCAACTATGGGAGGAGCCATGTTTGAGCTTGAGTGTGCTAACAGTTGAGAATGCCCAGTAAGATTGGGCGAAAGCTCCTGTTTTGATCTATATTTTTATACTGTGATTAGGCTGGATTTTTAGTTTCATGGGTTCACAGTGAGTGTCTGGAAAAACGATCTTAAAAATTTTTCGGTCAATAATTGGCGACAGACGGAGTAATTTGAGCACTGTTATTCAAAAAGGCGCACCTCTGAACTCTCCGTAACATCGTCACTGGATTCACTGTCTGTATTCATACTGCACGTTCTATTTCTTCAGTAGTTATTGACGACATTAGTACTTATCAGGTGAAGATAGGGCGTGGGTGGAGGTGGGGCGGCCGGGAGAAGGGGGGGGGGGGACGCATCGATCGACTGTGAACATCGTTAAGATCCAGAGAGCTTCAAACACTTTGTGCCTCTTTCTATTTTTCTTGAGGAAACCCTAAAAAAGTCGAGCAAAAAAAAAATAAAAAAAAAAACACCATGTGATGATGTTCACACGATCGACTTGAAATTGAGTTATTAATAAACCAAACGCGTGGGCATGTTTTTTACACGTTTATTTTTTTTTTACGTTTTTCTCGCTCTTTTTTTCGTTTAATAATTCACTTCCTAAAGGGGACGGATTTAATTCGACCCTTTGGCTGAGTGGGGTCAGAATTACTTAGCACCACTCAGACTCGGGGTGACAAAATTAAAGATGCAGTATTCGGAACTGAAAAGGAACTGTTACGTCGATCATGCAGTGGATGAAATGGGTTGAATTTGTCGTTTCGGAGATCTAAACCATGTAGTCCTGTCCCTGGCCTATACCCCCGTTGGAATTTTTGAGTGGACGGATGAAACCTGTTACAGTGGTCAGGCACATTATAGTAGATTAAAAAAAAACAGAGGTAGACATCTGAGAAACTTCATCCGAATTTTCCAGCCGCCATTTTCCACTATGGCCGTTTTTTTGATGAAATTCAATATACCGTTATTCTTTCAACTGTATTATCGGATCCCAAACGAGTTGTATCGGCTTCCGGATGATTAAAACTCGTTTGTAATTAAGCCACCTTTACAATGCTACTAAACGTATGTAAATATATCAGCCGGAAGTGATTTAGATAAATAAGGTGTATGCAAATCAATACAAAAACATACAGTGCTACTTAGACCACAACAATTGTTTTTAAATTTATACTAAAAAATTTGAAGACACTTACAGAGGTTAGCAGTAAATGCTTTTCGAAACAATTAAACAATATGGAAAGAATAGCTTCCCACCTTTCAGAAAATCCTAAGCATGTCCATTTCGGGCTATTAGAGGGGTCGCAAGAGCACTTTGAATTCGAAAATCAACATACGCTTTCATCGCTACGCCATACCTCTTCACCTTTAAATGAGCGTAGGATGGTCCCAATCTAAGTTAAACTATTTCGGTTAGGGTTGATGGAAAGAATAGATCCACACCTTTCAGAAAATCTTAACCATGTTCATTTCGGGCTATTAGAGGGGTCGCAAGAGACTTCGAATTCGAAAATCACCTTGCGTTTTTGCCACTGCAGCATTACCATTCACCATTACGTGGGTGTAGGACGGTCCCTATCTAAGTTAAACGAGTTCGGTTAGAATTGATGGAAAGAAAAGATCCCTAGCTTTCAGAAAACCTTAAGCATGTCCATTTCGGGCCATTAGAGGGGTCGCAAGAGCACTTTGAATTTGAAAATCAACATACCGTATCGCCACTTTGCCATAACTTCTACACCTTTAAATGGGCTTAGGAGTGTCTGTATCTAGGTCAGACTTTTTCGGATGGGGTTGATGGAAATAATAGATTCCCACTTTTCAGAAAATACTAATCATATCCATTTCGGGCTATTAGAGGGTTCTCAAGAGCACAACGAATTCGAAAATCACCATACACTTTTGCCGCTATGCCATTACGTCTTCACCTCTTAACGGGCTTAGGACGTTCCGCATCTAAGTGTGTTCATTTCGGACTTTTAGAGGGATCGCAAAAGCACATCGAATTCGAAAATCACCACACGCTTTCGTAGCTACGCCATTACCTCTTCATTTTTAAATGGGCATAGGACGTTCCCTATTTAAGTTAAACAATTTCGGTTAGGGTTGGTGAAATGAATAGATCCCCAATTTTCAGAAAATCTTAATCATGTCCATGTTGAGCTATTAGAGGGGTCACAAGAGCACTTTGAATTCGAAAATCGCCTTGCGCTTTTCCACTATGGCATTACATTTCACCTTTACATGGGCGTAGGATGGTCCTTATCTAAGTTAAATGATTTAGGTTATGATTGATGGAAAGAATACATCCTCAGCTTTCTGAAGATCCTAAGCATGTATATTTTTGGCTATTAGAGGGCTCCCAAGAGCACTTTGAATTCGAAAACCACCATACGCTTTCGCCTCTATGCCATTACCTCTTCACCTTTAAATGGGTGTAGGACAGTTCCTTTTTAACTTAAACAATTTCGGTTACAATTAATGGAAAGAATCAATCCCCAACTTTCCGAAAATCCTAAGCATGTTCAATTAGGGTTATTAGAGGCTCTCAAGAGCTCTATGAAAACGAAAATCACTATAAATACCTATTGAAAAAAGGATCGTTCGCCCGAATTTAGAGTGATATACTTTAAATAGGATTTTGGGGTTTAAAGGTTGCTGTCACGTAAAAGATATAGAAGTCCAGAATTGTGTACAGAATAATGAACTGAACGTTTTTGCGTCACATTATGCTTTTGATTACGGTTACGGAATTACAGCCAAAAAACCGTTTTTCGGGGGGGGGGGGGGGGGGGGGGAAGGCGTAACTCCTTAACCGTCAACACAATTCTGGACTTTTACATCTTTTACATAAATGTAGCCTTTCAACCCTAAAATTGTATTTGAAGTATATCACCCTTAATTAGCGAAAACGATCTCTTTTTCAATTGGTTGCTATAGTGATTTTTGTGTTCTTGCGAGCCCTTAAATAGCCAGAATTGGACGTGCTGAGGATTTTATGAAAGGTGGGGATCTATTCGCTGCATCAATCGCAACAGTTAGTGTAACTTAAAAAGGTACCGTCCTACGCCCATTTAAAGGTGAAGAGGTGATGGATAGCGGCAAAAGTGTATGGTGATTTTCGAATTGAAAGAGCTCTTACGACCCCTTTAATAGCGCAAAAGAGACTTGCTTAGGATTTTCAGAAAGCTGGGAATCTATTCTTTCCGTCCATCCTAATCTAAATCATTTAACTTAGATAGGGACCGTCCTACACTCATGTAAAGGTGAAATGTTATGGGGTAGTGGAAAAGCGCAAGGGGATTTTCGAATTCAAGGTGATTTTCGAATTCAAAGTGCTCTTGCGACCCCTCTAATAGCTCAAATTCGCATTCACCTTTGTCCCTGTCGTAAAATTGTTCACTATTACCTTAGAAGTTTGCTCTCACATTTTCCCTTTCACGCTGACAGTTTTTTTAATATTTTTATTTATTTCTTTGAGCCTTAAGTCAGCCGAAGCAACTTAATGTTTGTATGGCTGAAACGGCTCAATTTTGAACATTACCAGACTTTTAGAGAAGAAGAAATGTCTGGTAAAAGGAGGTGCCAACCCGAGGATTCGATCCGGGAAACTTCCGATCAGGCCGAAAGATTGTCCAGGATTGGCCAGAATAGTTCCCATAGCCGCTGAAGGAGCATGCTATCCTCTCACGCTTCCCTGGCAGGCAGTCCTGGCGGGGACTTTGTGCCAAGGTCCCCTTCCCAGGGGTTCGACCAGATCCACAAACCTCCAGCAACCAGGCTGAGCTGTCTCACAACTCAGCCACGATGACCTTCAGGAGAGAATTTCTGGAATACGACTGTAAATTTAGTGGGACACACCAGCTGGGGATTTGGGGTATTTTATAAGTATAACTTCTAGATAGTTTGGATAAGTTTCTGCGTTAGTTCCTCGCAGCTGAAATTTAATTGCGATGACAAAGGTGTCGTTGCTTCCTGGATTAGCTAAATCCGACATCTTTTGGGCAAATGCTTTCAGTCTTATAATTCGTGACGGTAGACAAAGAATTCCTCCTGACGAAACAATTTTCCCAATCGCTTCTAAACTCAATTATTGACTCGTTTCGTTGCGAGCTGGCAGAGCTAAAACCGCCGCCATGTTGGAATTTCAGATAACTTCTAGCTTGTAGCTGCGAGAATGCAAAGAAGAGTCGTTACGCAAGCGCGCCCTAAGTGGAGTTGATTTTGAGGTGTTCTAACTAGCTGGCGTTAGATGGCGTTGTTGGGTTAATGTATACGGAGTGGCTGAACACATTCGGACTGAAACGAAGCGAGTCATTTCACGTAAGCTCACCAGAAAATTGAATTTATTCTTCCTCTTTCCTCCATGTAGGTAATCACCGATGGGGATTACAGAGCTCCCGACAACTTTCCTTTTTAATCTTCTAGCATAAAGTCGAACTTCAGAGAGCAAATATACACCGTAGTTCTTGCTTGTACGGCTACGTTTATGTGACCGAAACTTTATTAAAATGCTGTGTTCCTCTTCACAAGTCGAAATATATATAGCTTACTCGTACTAACATTTTTTTTATGCAACGACCGTAAAATGGTTGTTCTGAAGAAACCAGCGGCTGCAGCGATTACCTAGCCACAACCGGTATTCTATATACTTCCGCATCTTTGGGGCCACTTCTGCTTCATATTTCCGTTTTTTTTTTTTTTAATTCGTATTAACTAATTATTGGACGCTTGAAAATGGCTACCGAAAGTAGCAATGTTCTAGCTTTCATTTAACCTTCGAACTATGGTGCGATTTACTTGGCGAATGTTTTGGCGTGTTGATATCACTTATTTGAAGGGCCGAACCATTCGGAACTTGGTGGTCCCTTTCACCAGTTTTGCTTTTGCAAATGATTTAGCTTGCTACTGCCAACTAATTTGAAGACGTGCCAACAATGACAGCTGGTAAAATACGGGAGTTCAAATGTAAATTTGCTAGTCAACTGTGCAAAGAAATATATAGACATAAATCGCTGGAAATAATATTAAGGAAAATTGGAAATTAGCCAACAGCGAAAATCATACACTAGAAATA
>JAHWFP010158693.1:0-10215 GCA_023313725.1 Lithobius niger | reverse complement strand
CCCCCCCCCCCCCGCCGTGCTAGTTTATTCCCCTTCAACTTAAATTTTCTTGGCGGTGAGCTTAAGGTGGCAAAGGGGTAATTAAAAAAAATTTCTAAAATATCTGACTTTAGATCACAGTTGTCATCTGTACATATACGTAGTGACATAAAAACACTATTCAAGCACAATTTTATTTTATTTTATTTTTTAATTACCACGTTAATTACAAAAATATGCAAATTAACTAGCTGATGATATTTCCGCTCTAATTTTCTTCCTAAACACATTATTAATTTCAAAATTGCGCCAAATTACTCAGAAAATTGTACTCTAGGAGACCTTCCTCGATCTTGATGTAAAACTACATAGAAACATTTTTATAGATTTGTTCCCTATATAGTAGTGTACGTTAGAATAAAAAAATAGGCGTATTATTGGAAATTGCGTACATTTAATCCATCACAGTGAGTCAACTTTCCAGACTATGAGGATTATTGAGGTAGGGCTCCTTCGTATGTATATGAAACACTTCTCACACAAATTTCAATCATATCGGCCAATATTTACAGACATTACGACGGAAATACTAAGTGACCATACGATAAAAATGCTATACTCAGAAAACTAGCTGTGAACATAAAAAAGCATTCCATATTAACTCTACAAGTCTTATCCTCCATACAAATGACCTTCTTGTTCAAACATTTCTCCTAGATCCATTCTTTTACAGCCCTACATACGTTTTCTTCCTTTGTTTGGTATAGTCTCAGGACATTTCTTACCATGGTACACTCTCTTATAGTACAGTTTTCTAGCGATGTTTCAGTGTTTTCAACCATTGTAATGCCTACTGGTTGTCCCTAAACCCATGTTTTTTTAGTCTCCACACGTGAATACTTCGGTACATTGAATCCTTAAGTCCTCCAAAATACAACCAAGCATAGCTTTCCACGTAAATTTTTGGTTCTGACGTCTGGCACCTAGCCAAAATGACGAAACCTAACAGCACAACTTTCAAGTGGAGGCAGCCATTTTCCTGCTGCACAGCCTAGTGGCAGAAATCAGCAGCTCCACCATTATTATCATCATTATCACTAAACAAAGGAACATCCAAAGAAATAAGTGCAAGAATGCCGAAAGTCTTACGCTAACAATGCTGAAAAATAAAACAATTTACGGCATTTCCGGGCTCACTTCCGGTTTGAAGTATTCTTGCACTACTGTAGTAAATATTTAATTAAAAAAAAAGTTGAGCAGATTTTTCAAAAATTTCTTTTGGAAAGGAAAGGGAAAGGTTCCCAGTACATTTTGGCAATAAAAAAAAAATTTTGAAATTTCACTCCTTATTACCCCTTTGCCACCTTAACATTAATTTGTTTTATTTTTATTTTTTAAACAAACGTTCTTGTTCATTGTAAAAGATAGGGAGGAGGAGCCGGACTGGGCTGCTCTCCGAATATTTTCCTGCGTATGCCACTAATAGACCTATCACGTTTATAATACTCGAAGTAGTTATTAGGGAGATAGGTTTCATTCCTTACCACTTTCCTTATTTTTTTGTTAGGGGAATGGAGTACAAAAGGAGGTCCACCATCAGACATTTTTTTTTTTGTTTTTTTCAATGGTATAACTTACGACTAGATACTCATAAAGAAGGTGTTGTAATATTGTCCCAAATTCATGTTTTATTTTTTTCGGGGATATTTTTTCCGGGGATATTTTTACCAGGGATATTTTTTCCAAGGGATATTTATACAGGGATATTTCTTCCTGGGATATTTTTTCCGCTTGCCCCTCAGCCACCCCTGGCATTTTCGGGAAAATAAGGGCCCTGTGATGTCTCGTGCTCATGTCGACTGTGACATGGAAAAGAACCTAGGAACTTCCGATGGGATTTACCTAGCAAAATTGTCCCTCTCTCTCCTTCTGGTGCCATGGCTACGGCTGGGAGTGCGTCAAAGGCTAAGCAGTCCCTAACGCTCCTACAAATATTTAATGTATCCCTCATGTCGTTTTCTAGGATATATTTGTTGGTGACGCGTGCAAAAATTCTTTTATCTCTCGTTGAACTATACATGGTTTGGAGTAACGGTTCCCTGACCTTGCTTCACAAACACGACGAACTCTTAAAACAGTAGGCAGTAAAACAGTAAAAAAAAAAAATGTGTATGTATTTCAAAGTCAAGTGCAAGGTGAATATTTCAACGAACCTTGGTCACTGCCACGAACGGTATACTATAAGCTACGGCTGTTAGAACACACTAACTACTTTTGGACGTCCTGTACTCGTTAACACACTCAAAGTGCAACAAACCAAACCACAAATTGAGCGAATCGTTAGCGTTGACTATGTAAATAAAAAAAAAATAAAAAATCGAAATCTACATAAAACTCTTTTTCTCTTTGATGGGGTAGCACGGTTTTTTGTTTTTTTTTTTCAATTGGCAGACGGTAATCAAAACGAAACAGGTGAACTGTTCGAGCAAAAGCGGACAGAGAAACCAAAGGATGATAAATCGTTATCCCGAGACCATCATGTGGTTAAAATTTGGTAACTTGGCGCGGTAATATGAGGCATTTATTTAAAACTACCCCACAGATTTTGAGTAGCTGCGGTTCAAACTGGCCATCGAGGACGGCCAAACCATACTGTTAAGACCGAGTGAGCGAAATGATTTCTATTTTAGTCCGTGTTAACACAATTTGATATTTTTTGTTTTTTATGCAACGGAGTGAGCGGAATGATTTGGGTTTGGCTCTGTGTTAACGATTTGCTGCTTTTTTTTGTTGTTGTGCTCGCGATGATTTAGCATTTTGCTCTGCGTTAGTCTGTCTGTCTCTTCCACAGTTACGCCCAAACAAATGATCGTGTTTGAACGAAATTTGGTAGTCATATTCTAGTAAATGTAGATGAATGACGTGCTCACTTAATTTAGCGATGGCGATGAAAACACCTTTGGGGAAGGATGGGGGGGGGGGGGGGGGGTATTCGAGGTAGCCAGAAATCACATAAGTGAATCACGTAGTATAGTACGTGGCTCTTTTGCCAGCAAAAAAAAAAACTTGCTGACAATAAATAATGTAGCAAAGTCAAGATTTAAAAAATACAAAATATTAATGAAAATGAAAAGAAAAAAATACCATACCAAATCAATTCTCAAATAAGAACTCTATGGATAGCTATAAAACACAATTTAACGTAATACTTAACAATAATACTGTAACCAAAGCAAAAAATAACAACCACAATTACGACAAAACTTCAAAATTTGCAAGAAATAGGCTGGAATGTTGAACATGCTTCCAAGCTGTCTCTGTTAAGTAATCAACCACCAAAACAGACGAATCTGGAGCGTTTTCAAATTGGTTGTTTCTCTAATCTTCATAGGCAAGTTGTTGCAAAATTTAGTAGCAAGGTATGGAAATTGGATTTGCAGGTTTTGAATTTTGAGTGAACGTTTTTGCACGTCACTTTGATACTTTTGTACTTGGATATCACACTTGTGTACTTCAATTTAACTTTAGTGGTTTCAAATTGACACTCTTGCCTTTGGATTTAACACACTTGCACTTAAATTTAATGTCACAACTACCCACCAGTAACGCATGGTCCTAACGAATGTAGCCAACCTACACTATAGGTTTCGTTAAAGTTCGTTAAGACTAGAATGTTAATGGTACACGTAATTGTGAATTCTATGAAATTATTACTCACTAGTAAATGTATTTTTTCGTAATTTTGTTTTTTCCTTGTAATTTGGCAGGCTCTAATCTATATAATAATCCTGAAGGCCGGCTAAAAGGAACGCTAAAAGGAAAACCACTTCTTCCCTCCTCGCGCCCGCATTGATTATGCACTCTCCCACTCTACCTGCACGGAAACAGGAGGCAGGCATGAGTGGTCGATCAACTCAATAAGGTTCAATCTGACAAGTCGTCGGGCCGAACAATCACTTCTCCCCTCCTCACGCCCGCATTGTAATGCGCTCTCCCATTCTACCTGCATGCAAACAGGAGGCAGGCATGAGTGGTCGATCATTCTGACAAGTCGTCGAGAAGGGTGCCGGAAAAATGTCCCAGGAAATGTGTCCGTAAACTTAATTCATAACCGGCCCCGTCCATAGCACGGGCTTCCTCTAGTATTTTATAATCTTGTAATTTTGTTTCGTTATTTTTTATAATTTCGTAATTTTGTTTTTATGCAAGTTTGTTTTAGTCATTAAAAACATTAAAGAGTTCGAAGAGTTTGTTTCAATACTCTAAAATTTCAAGTGCATAAGTGTTAAATTCAAAGTGCAAGTGTCTTTAAATCCAAAGCCAACAGTGTCACTTTGAAATCCTCTAACGTTAAATCGAACTACACAAGTGTTAAATCCAAGTACAAACGTGTTAAATTGACGTGCAAAAGAGTTAAACCAAAGTTCAAAACCTGTATATACAGCATGAATGAAAAAAGACGTCTTTACTTTAAAATACCACAACACGGCCCTTTCACAGTAGAAAAGTATTCCCTGAATTTTCGATAGCCAAGTTGCCTATTCTCAACTAACCCAAAATACCACCAAAACAAACCACAAGACTACATGGTAAACGACACGCGTCGATCATCTCATACCTTCTCAGTATTGTGACGTATTTCCCGAAACGGCTCCAAAGAAGACGCTCGCATCTTTAAGCAGCCTTGCTCCACTTAAAAGTCGTAATTACCGTAACTGAGCCAAGTAAACAATAAGACAAGAAGAAGAAAAAAAAAACCGACTCGACGAAATAGAAGTAAAATTAAGTAACCATAATTCACTCTACTGTTTGAGATAGGCTCAAGTCTTGCTTTCAATAGAGGAACGCACCCGTGATATACCCGTTTTCCATACCCTGCGAGGGGGCCCAAACTAGGTCGGGAACTAGTTAGCAGGCACTACAGCCAGAGACGTAGCAACCTCGGCATCAAAATAGATCAAAATGGGACCTAACCCAAAATCAACTCCCCTTATGCAATGCTGTGTCGTTTTTACGCACACTACTGTGTGCACCACTTTTACGCACACTGTAGAAACTTAAGGAATCATATCTTTGTGACCTCCTATGCCAGTTACACCATTCGAGTATCCCGCCCCAACTTATATATCACTATAAACAGGTGCGTGCACAGAAGGGGGGGGGGGAGGGGCAGGGAAGGGAGGGCGCATTATCCCTGCCCATTACGGAAAAAAAGGGCACCAAAATAGAGCATTTTTTTTTTCAAAAAGGGTCTTTTTTTAGCCCTTTTGGGGGAAAGGTGTGCTCTATTTTGGTTTTCTGAACCTATAAACGCTGGTTCTGAAGCTGAAGAAAGGGCCTAGAGGCAAAAAAAGGGCAAAAAGAAGGCCAGGAAAGGGGCAGAAAGGGGCATAAAAAAATAAAAGAAGAGATACAAACTTAAAAACGGTTAATAAAAAGACTGACGAACAAAAAAAAAAAGTCCCCTGAAAAAAAAAAACCTCAGCGTGCCCTTCTACAAAAGCTGCCCCTGCCCAATCGGTGGTCTGTGTACGCTACTGAGTATACACAAAAGAGGACAAATAAGCCAAACAGAGAAAAGCGTAAACTAGCAATAATATAGTACAGTAAGTAAGCTACCTTTATTCACTTACGTTTCGTCGGGGTGGCATGACCCGGATTCGAACTGGCAACTCAACCCATCCCCAGATCACTAACATAACGGCTTTACCGATATACGGGAAATTATTTTGAACCACGCTCAACTTGCGCTCTGCAACTTTATCGATGTGCTCATTCTTCCACTGGCTTACTTCAGGGTGGTTTGACCCCCAACGCGTATCGATAAAGGCGTTGGGTCAAACCACCCTGACGAAACGTCAGTGCATAAGGTGGCTTATTTCACTGCGTTGTTTCTAGTGTATGATATTTTCTGTGTTACTTGTTTTCCTCTTCCATTTATATTTTATTGTGATTTGTGCGCCTATTTACAGATCAGTGGTGTGTCTTATCATAGTGATGGATAGGTTTTAGACGAATTTGGGGCTGGGGAAACCGTCTACACAGACACGCTACGGAGAAAAAACACGCTTACCATGCATTAGAAAGTTAACTAGACATCATATCCAACCTCTTCCAAGCCTATTCGGGCTCCTAGCGGTAGTTGCGGCTACTAATAGCACTCGTATTGCTTTGCCTCCGTGCTGATTCGCACGCAGAGCATTAGCAAAGGCGCTAAGTAGCCCCAGATGCCGCCAGGGCAATGAGTAGGCTTAGGCTTGGAAGAGATAAGATGTGATATCTCGTTAACCTTGTAATATACGGAATTAGTAGTCTACCCAATCGCACTAGGGCACTAGGGATTCCGTTTGCGAATTTATTTTAATCGCATTGCGCCCTAGGGGAAAATTACTTTGCCTACTGGATCTAATTTGGAATTCCTATGACTGCTGAATATATATTGCAATCCAAGGCCTAATTAATTACTCGTAGCCCCTATCACGCAAATACAGACCTAATTACAGAACCAATCCACGAACTACTCAGCCTGTATTCCGTAGCATGTGGGAAAAAAAAAACAGGACATTATCTCTGTACCCTATCCATCCAGATTAAAATAACCAGAACTGCAGAAAAATCTGCAGTTTATTTGAAGATAAATTACAAATAAACTGCACTTAATATGTACACCTATAGAAGTGTCAGCCCAGCTACGCAGGCTGTTTAAAAAAAAAAAAAACAAAAAAAAAAAATATGAACTTGAGCGAATGGGTGGTGTTTGCTGCACCGTTTACAACATGCGGATGGTTTACTGAGCGTGCTAATTATTTAAACAATTATTTTTCGCTAACTACGCCGAAGGCGTGCACCACGTCTGCATGTGTAAACTTAGCTGGGGCGATTTGAATATTTAACCGAGCTTCACTAATCCTTTAATTTTAATTGTCCAACAAATTTATGCCTGCAGTTTATACATTGTTTCAGTAATTATTTTTCTCTGGTTAGTAATATTACTTCTTTAATTGGTGCCATTCGTCTAAATCAAGTTTTGATTACAGAGTTCTTATTGCAGCCGGCCACTTTTGCAACGAAGCGTTTCGCCTTACTGATGCCTCATTCTTCATCAGGAGTAAACAAAGAACGAAGAACAACTGATGCAGTTGTAGAGTTCAACCAAAACCAGGTGTTTCGTTTGCAGCTAATACTTTGAAAAAACAAAATTACAGTTGCTTTGACCTAGACTCGAGCTAGCGCCAGAGCCTTCTTTAGGGATCGTATATTTCCTGCATTTTAGGAAACCTGTTTTATATTGCAACTTTTTCCCTATTTCCGAACTTGTTGTTCCCCGCTCTTTTTTTTTTTTTAATTGATCTTATGCTTATTCATTACCAGCTGCAAGAAAAATGGGCCTAACTATTTAAAAATCTGTTTTAGAATGGCCACCGTGGGAAGGGAACGTCAACACGACAAACTGCAACCGTGAGAACTGCCATTTCGACAAACTGCTAACCCTCCTTCCCGTCAAAATTCCACATTTTTTTGAGGAACGGCTATTTTGTCTTAAAAAACATGTATTAAATATTGCAATTTTGTATTTTAAAAAACAACTTACTTTCTCTAAAACCGAATGGAATGCCCGCAGTGGAAACTTGTCAATCATTAAAGTCGTCGCAAACGCTCCTGAAGGGAAAACGTCTTTTTTTCCTCATTACTTTCCTATAGTGTCCGCGGCCTATCTTCGCTTGTACGTTTTCAGTAGCAGAGTGCCTTGTTGATATCCAAGATGGTTGCAAAAACAATGGCGGCCATCGATTAAAGCCACCCCATCCAGGAAAACGTAGCCGCTCACAAAATACTTGCAGGACTCGAGATACGCCGCGCGCACAACAGGAAGTTTGCCCATGTTCATCTTGAAGATTAAATGTTTGTTCTCGAGCTTGGTTCTTCTGTAATCCTTGAACGAATCTCCATAAAAAAAGAATGGTTGTTACCGAAGGCATTAGGAAACTCATATTCCATTCGTTACTAGCTCTTGTTTGTTCCAGCAGTATACCAATATCGTCGTGTACGTTCCATAAAAAATGGACTTGCGGGTAAAGAATTTAGTGAAATTCATTGTAATTTAATTTAATATCTTATAAATAATAAAATAATGAATTAAACAGGAAGTTGTTTTAAGTAGATTATTGCAACTTTTAATGCGTGCTTTTGTACGACAAATGCCCGCTCCTAAAAAAAAAAAAAAAAAACAGGTGGCATTTTGACAGGAGGCGTTTTGACGGGGAGGGGGTGGCAAGATTTCTGCATTTTTTCATTGAGGAATTCTCACAGTGGTATTTTGTCGTGGTGACATTTTGACGGGTTACCGGCATATATAACCTGGACACAATCGGCAATCGGTAAACTCGGCAATTGCCGATTGCCGAATGAGTCAGGGCTTAGTTTGTCGGTAACCCGTCATATCAGAATGCCACCACGACAAAATGCCAATGTGAGAATGCCGCAAAACGACAAAATGCAGAAAACTTGGGGTGGTAAACTGAAGACTTGTTTTGTTTTCTTCTAGCATTATTAAAAAATCAAAAATTTAGGTTAAAATTTCTTATTTTAAAATCACAGTATATTCCTTAATATATAATGCGTTCCTTAGTATATTCTTTAATAATTTGGATTGCTTTTAAACTGAATGGCTGTGCAACAAAATTCCGCAGCGCTATTGCGTGAACAAATGTGGATGTTAGTCATAACCTTGGTTGTAAGTTAAATAAATTCAGATGCAAACCTATTTACGTTGCCCTTTGGAGTTGTATGTCAGACTGCCTGAGAAGTCCAAAAGGCAACGTAAATAGGTTTGCATCTGTATTTATTAAACTCTGTAGAGCCTTCGGCTTTCTATCTTTAAATTGGTTTTAAGTAGGGGCGGCGGGGGTAAAGACGGCATGCACTTCCCACACATCTTCAAAATTTTTTCCTGCTCACACAATCTCCCCCTAGAAATTTTAACGCATTTATTTCTGACTAATCAACGCGCAAAGGAAAAAAATACACACAAAAACAATAAGGATGCATTTATGCTGTGACCTCCCCACGCCTTCTAACAGCTAGTTCATGAGATGGCGAAAGTGTCGTTGTTATGGTTACACTGATGCTACCTGTGTAACCCGCATAATTTGGTTAAACACGTGCAATCATATCAATCCGTGACAACAAGATAAAGAATTTCTTCTGACTAATTAACAATTTTTCCAGTCGATCTGAACGCTGTTGAGCACTTTCTTTTACTCATCGTGCTGCTTATCTACCGACTGCACCAAGATTTTGCCTAATCTGTATGCAAAAGAAACCCTACAGATTAAGAAAAAAAGGATGTATTTATGCTATTCGCAACTAATTTTTACCTGCGAGGTCATCACGCCTTCGAATCGCAGTCAAACGCGAGTTGTGAGTTCAGCGAGATGGCGAAAGTGTTGTTGCCGTGGTAATACTGCGCCCTGGACACCCTGCATAACTTGGTTAACACGTGCAATCGTATCAATCCGCGGCAATAAGGTAAAGAATTGTTCCTGAATAAATAATAATTCTGCCAGTCGAGGTAGCAGTTGTACCATGACAACGACACTTTCGCCATCTCATCGGCCGACTGCACTAAAAGCAAGCATTTCCATCAGAAGTGTTGTTACTCACGCAGGGTTCAGACAGTTTTTTTAATTCTCAATTTCTCTGATATTTCCAGGTTTTCCAGGTGCATCCGATGGAAATTTCCAGGTGTTTACAAGATGTTTAGTTAGGGAAACAGGTAGTAAATCTAATGTTTTTCTTAATATTTATACGAAAATAATCCAACATCTCAGAAAGTAGCTGTTTACAGATTTTTCAGACGGGACTAAACGCATTTTCATCACAAATATTGGCACTAACCTAAGATTTAGTTTATTGAAGTTATGCCTAAAATATTTGAACACATTAAAGCAAAAATTAAAATATTTGCTACTAGCCTAGGATTTTGTTTCTGATCTGCAAATTGAATGGGACTTACAGATCAGATACACAGGCATTTTTCATATTTCCCTGTCTTTTCCATGATTTGTTAAAAAAATTCTTATTTTCCCTGAAATTTCCCTGAGATTTTGGCTCTATTTTCATTTTCCCTGAGATTTTCAGGTTCTCTAGGTTTTCCAGGTTTTGTCTGAACCCTGTCACGTCAACTGTCTAAAACCATACTTGATGGATGCATCGATGATCACAATGGCGGCCAGT
>JAHWFP010158691.1:10629-49599 GCA_023313725.1 Lithobius niger | reverse complement strand
GGTGCGATTAACTTGGCTAATAGGATTAACCTTGGCGGCCTTTCCCTGGTGGAATGATATCACTACCTTCAAAGGCCGACCGTTTTTGTAAACTTGGCGGGTTATTCTACCAGTTTTGGTTTTGGGTGGATCTATTTTAAACTTGGGAGTCATTCACAAATCTCCCAAACCTAGAAAAGAGAATAATCATTTAACAGTAACACAAAGACAGAAAACGAAAAAATGTTAAAAACTAAATTACGTACATAAATTATGTTGACAACAAATAAAGGTGAGAAGAATATTTCTACTTCTGCATTTGTAACGTTTAAAACAACAAGTTTCGAAGAATATTGTTTGCGTTAAGCCATTGCCTTGTACCATCATCAGTAACTATATCCGGTACAATAATTATGGTACACCGCACGAAATGTTTAGTAAGTTACGTCACGAATTCGTTCAGCTCCCCGTCGAGCTGTATGCTGATGGCTACGTCGTGTTTATTTATTTATCAGCTGTGTATTACAGTGTTGGCGCAACCAAAAAATCTTTAGTTAAAAAACTTCTATCTTTGAAAATTGGTAATTTGCAAAAATTTTGCAAAAAATAAATTCTCAAAAAAAAAAATTTGCAAAAATTGGTAAAATTGGTAGCTAGCATTAGTTCTCACTAGGTAGGCAGGTACATTGTTTAGTCTTGCGAAAAGATCTTCATACTAGGAAACAGGCTTTGGGCCTATTGAGCGGACAGAAAAAACTAACTACTTTTGTTAACAAATGGCGCAGAAACTCGGTACCAGGAGTGAACAATCCATGCGCAGTTTTGGACGGCTACGAACATCCTTTCTTGAAAATGGGTTTTAGGACTATGTCGCCAAATCCGTCGGTATAGCAAACGGGATTATGGCAAACGGGAAATTATGGCAAACGGGAAAGCCAGCAGAAGGGCGAAGTTTATAATTTCGAGCAGATGGGAAAATGCAGACGAGCTGGGATGATTGCCATAAAATCGGTCGTCAAACGTGATTATGGCAAACGGGATTACGGCAAACGCACCGTAGCCACGTGCACACACGCAGTAATTGTTGATGCCTACTTTGAAACAATTCAGCTCTACTCCGAAAGCCCGCATCTGCGAAATAAATAAACCATTGTGTTGTTTCCTCAATGGCAGGCCTCGAAATTAACAACGTAGCTTAGTTTGATTTAAAACTTTATGCGTGCAGCTGAAATACGGATTCTTTCATTTTACCCATATCAACAATCAACGGCTTAAGCGAAAGTTTGAAATCCATAGCATGTGCACCAAGATTGTTGGGCACCGTAGCTAAGAAATAGTACCGATATCGTGTTATTATACAAGATTGAATTCCTCTCTCCAGCAAAATTAAACTATTAATTTCTCAGTTTCCATTCTATTTATTTCGACCAAACTTGGCCAGATAGTAGATAGCCACTTTTCCCAACTTTATATCAACTTTTATGCAATTCCGTGCAAGAGTAAAAGTTGGGAGCCACACGTAAATTTGAAAACTGTTCACTTGTTGTTTTTGTTCTTGTTCTGGTGTGACACGGTTCCAGAAAAAACTACTGCACCTACCAAAAATCTGAAAAATGATCCGAGCCAGAAATTTCCCCGGGCTTCATCCTCACAGAGACCACTTTTTCAATTGGTCGAGCCATTCTGGAGTTACGGGAGCATTGTATTTTTATTGTGAGCCCTGGCCGTAAGCCATGCGCCCACTCCAAAACAAAATTACAATACCTACCAACAAGTAACAATAAGATCATTGCGAAACTACAGAAATCACACAAATTACTGGTTACTACCTATACAAATACAAATTCAATAATATTTCTGGTTTACAGGGGGAACAAACGAAGGATAACTCAAACTATGGAGAGCGTTGCCTTAACAAACTTTGCAATGCTGCTGAGCCGACCTGAATCCTCTGCACGGCCAGTGACTGCAAGTAGATCATCTGCTGTTGTTCCGTTCTTAATCCAGAGCGATATTATTCGTCGCTCACTCTGCCATAAGGGACAGTGCAGCAACAGATGCGAGACAGTGCTCTCCTCACCACACAAACAGGCTGAAGTCAGGCTCCAGCCCACTCTTTTCCTATGTGACTGCAGCATACAATGTCCAGTCCTCAGCCGCAAGACGAGTCTGGCTTTCCAGTAGGGCAGAGCATTGAGAGGTGACTCATAGGCGCTGGTCCGACAGATCCGGAACAGTGCCCTACCTGTCAGCGCATTTGCCCACTCCAAATTCCAGCGCTTCAACATCCAGGATCGGAGCTTATTTTTTGCTGTCGCCATGGAAGGCGGAAGAGTTATGATCTTATCACTCAGCATGCATGCTTGTTTTGCCATTCCATCTGCTTCCTCATTGCCTTCGATACCAGTATGCCCTTTTACCCACTCACTTGCTGGAAAACCAGATTGTGACGCAGTCATAGCTTCCAGCAGATACTGTACTGCAACGGATTCGATATATACAGACAGAGATGCTATCGCTCCTCTCAGCACCATAATTGATGCTGTCGAGTCTGTAAGGATCCTGAAGTCTAGAAGCTCATAGTCGGTCGTAATATCAAGTGCTATGGATATTGCTGCCATCTCACAAACATAGCTCGATAAGACATCAGCAAAGCTTCTCTGGAGCCGCAGTTTCAGGTCTGGTATCCACACTCCAATTCCTCCAGTCATTGTTTCCGCGCGAAAAGATGCATCACAAAAAATACGGCACGCTTGTACACTCTTCCTAGTGAACACTCTATCTAATTCAGGGCACCATACCCACGGGCAATGAGGATGAACAGGTGTGACACTCAGAAGTGGACGAAGAAAAGGGTCACGAAGAAGATTAATCCCTCGGCCTGCAACACCAAGCTTCTCACACTCCTCTACATTCAGAGAAATGTAATCATACAGAATCTTCGAGACAGGGTCCTGTGCGCCTCTACAGATATTCCGTAGGCACAGCATCACTAACCCATCATCAGCCCTAAGATATACTGGTGGATCGCAGGCCTCCACCCAGAGACTCTGAACTGGAGTTGTAACGAGACAACCTGTCACCATTTGTAGACCCTCATTGGTGACAACTTCTAAACTGTTCAGTTGCCGTTTTGCTCTTGCAAGGAAAGGAAGGTGGAAATCTAAGGTTGCTCTAACATGTGCACGATAAGCTGCTAACAGGTGTTTCCTTGGAATGTCGTGGTAGTGTGTCAGTGCTTCCAAGACTAGAAGGCGGAGCTCCAACCTCTCTCTCAGAACTCTTGTGTGCTCTGTCCACCGTAGACCACTATTCAACCAAACACCTAGATACCTCACGCAGTTCGTTGGGTGGATTAAAATCCCTCCTACCTTAATCTGCAGCGAGGCACAACATACGTTTCTGATGCGAGAGAACAAAACCATTTCAGTTTTCGCTGGTGACAACGAAAGACTTCGTTTCGCCAAGGCTTGCTCAATGCGATCTACCGCACCCTGGACAAACCATGCTAGTACATCAGTGTCACTTCCAACAAACCACACCGCCACATCATCGGCGTAACACACAATGTTCATATGATACCGCATCTCTTCTTACGGGAACCTGAACGATCATTTTGATTGTTTTACATTGTTTTAATCATTGTAATTTGGGAACTGGCAAACTCGAGATCCATTCTTCGTGCATGTGTTATGTCTTTGCTAAAAAGTAGATTGTTGAAGGGCAAAATGGGTAGTTGTAGTAGTTAAGTAGTTGAGTAGGTAAGTTAGTAGTTAAGTAGTTTCGTTGTTGTTTGGAGTTGATGTATTTTGTATGGAGCGTACGACTGCGGGTCACGGCTCCGGGCAATAAATTGAATTGAAGTGAAAGAATCCGTGTTTCAGCTAAACGTTTATAGATTTAAACCAAACTAAGCTACGTTGTGAATTTCGAGGCCTTAGGTATCGAATAGGCAGCTAGAAACGATAGAGTGGCACATTTATTTCTCAGGTGGAGGCTTTCAGAGATGAGTTGAATTGTTTCAAAGTGGCCAGCAACAATCGACTACATGCATAAAGCTTTGTAGCGCGACGCCATAGCCGTAAAAAAAGGTACACGGATTAGTAACAAAAAAGTCAAGTGTGCCGTAAAAAAGGGGGTTATATGATTGAATTTTCGCTTATTAAAATGAACACGTACAAGAATTGATGATTTTTAATTGAAATAATCAAATGTACAATTGAGAAAATTGCATCTGTTTAAGTGCTGTGGTGCTTTACGAATCATATGTTTAAAACGTAAAACACAACCGCACTTAAACAGATGCAATTTCCTCAATTGTACATTTGATTATTTCAATTAAAAATCATCAATTTTTATCCGTGTACATTTTAGCAAGTGAAAATTCAATCCTTTTTTACGGCACACTTGACGTTTTTGTTACTAATATTATTTAGTAGGCGCATGGCTCAGGGCCCCTGCTCCGAAATAAACCGTTAAGCCCTAACACGTGCACGAAGAATGAAAATTGATTCTTACTTAATTCGTAAAATTAGTGCGTAAAAGTAGTAGCCTTAATTATTTATACGTTCTTATTGTGTAGAATATTATGTAGATAAGTTCCTGCCCAAACAAATAAATAAATAATCTATAAGAAGAAAAAAAAGAGAGACACAAACAACCTATCTTGCGGTTTTCAGTAAAAGGTTACTTCATTTACGCCAACCATATATATGTATATATTATTATTATATAATTTAATATTTAAGTTACGGAATGCATCATGTTTCTGAAGAACGGTTTTGGGAGATACACTTTATTACTAGATATCCAGATTAGCCCCCAAACTAAAAGCACAGGAGGTTGGGACCGATGACCTAAACGAAGAGAAACAAACGAGTACGCCAAAGTAACAAAGAATATCTGCAGTATTAATATAAAGAAAAAATTCAGCTGGCTCAAGTTCCATTGATTCAGCCACGTTTCTGAGAAACGGTTTGCACTGGATCACTGCAAAAAAATAGTGTGACTTAACACAACTTTCTTGTGGCAGCCAGGCTGCAACATAATTACTATGAAACTTTACATAAAATTTGGAAAAATATAGTGTGTGCAATATGCATGACACAGGATATTCGAGCAGCAAGTAAACTATAATAAGACGAAAGATGCACATGGGAAGAGAGCAAAAAAAGGCTTCAATTTTTTCAGCAACAGAAATTTTAGCTTCCCCTTCCCCAGTAATTCGTCTTGGAAACGCCACTGGGTGTAACGACATCAGAAATGTACGTGAAAGGTGTCAAAAATTGCTTTAATTAAAAACATTTCGTTGTAGCGTGAAATTATACAAATTAGCCATGTATAGTGAAAATATTATTCGCTTGAGCTGCTGCTATCGTCATACTTAACACCAATATTTGCAATATTACGCATCGTTCTTGTGCTATGTCGCTGAAATAAGAACATTTTCTTCTATAAACGCTGATGTCGCTTTATTCCCCAGTCACATGTACGTGTAATGTTGCACGAATTTTATGTGCTATATACTCTGTAGTGACAATATTTCCCTCTAGGATCGCTGTTGTTCTGTCATTTCAAGTCATTTTGTGTAATGTTACACAACGTTGAAGTGTGACATTCTGTCTGCCCTACATTAGCGAAGCCAGTCGTAAAATATGAGTTTAGCTACATAAATACATTGAGTATTCATATAATTTTTTCCACAGTGAGAGAAGAGAGCGATAATCAGCGGTTGTCATCGGAAACAGCACTTTTTCTGAAATACAGTTAGTAAGTAGTAGACTATTAATTTATTCAGTAGTGAAAATGAGCGACTTAAAGTTAGTAGCACACTACTCCGTTCCATTACATTCCGTCCCGTTCCGACGACTGACGGCAACGGATGTTCCAGCCCACATTGCTTCTGTCGCTAAACGTTTCAGTCGACTCCGCTGAGCTTTTAAATTTTTGATCGCGCCTAAATTTGCAATCCAAATGAAGAAGGAGTTGTATTGCCTTAAGTATGTATTTAAATAGAAAGTCGTAGGCGTAATGAAATTTAAGTCCAGAAGGCAACTGAAATATGTTCAATCTGCATTTAGCTGGGGAAAGGCGTTGTGCGCAGGCGCGTGACAGATGACGACGGTCGTCGACTAACGGCAGGTGCGTGCACTTCTCCGATGTGATTAGTTTTCGACTGAAAGGATTCTGCCTCGACAGTCCCGTTCGTCAGCCGACGGTTGTCACGGAACAGACGAAGCAGTCAGTGTACGCGGCTCCGCTAATTTACATTCTTTTAATCCAAACAGAAATTTAACGGCCTGCGACATGACGTGACGGAACAGAACGGAACGGAGTAGTGTGCTACAAGCTTTACTGCCTTCGGATAAAAGGTCTTTGACTCCAGCACAATAGATCAAACAGACAGATACAGAATGCTAACATTACAAAGCTGAGATGACATTAATACAGAACAGTCATATTTTATAGGCCATATCGTTTGTTTATGAAGAACCATTAGGAAAGGTGGTACACCCTCATCATTTACTTGATCTTTTATTTGCACTGGAACGTCCGTCAGCGGTTTACGAATGTCAACAATATCCTCGTTCGTAAGTCCCACTGACACAGTCATGCAGAATACAGACATTACAAGTCTGAGAGGACACTTATAGACGAATTGTGACAAAATACGGAGTCATGTAAACCTTATGTAAAGAGGTGCTGGGGGGGGGGGGGGGGCATGAAATGTCACTCAGTTAGTATGTAAAGACCGTTAATTAATCTCCTCGAGCGAAGCGAGACGATGCCTACGGAGCACTTGTTTACTGACACTATTTTTGCAAGGTGAGGGGGTGGTGGGGAGTTCAGGGAGCGAAGAGAGGAGAACGGACCAGTGGAAGAATGGGAACTCAATGAATGAACGTACAAAAATATTAAATCGTTCAGCCCAACTGTAAATATTCTTAAACAAGAGCTAGATGGTATAGACTAAAGATTATTATAAAATGGGTTTAAAATAATTAAAACAATTTATTATTTTGGTTTGGGCAATAATAGCATAAAATAAGCGATGTCAGCATATGCATTACTCAAGTAAGTATTTTGCAAATAGTAAGAAACGGTGAATAAGTTTATCGGCGACTTTATACCCGAACTCCATCTGCAAATTACAGAAAAAATAGGGAAAACGTGTGGGATTCTGCATTTAAAGCTTGTAGGATTTATTTTCTCGCCTACGCCTGTTGAACTTACGTATACTAAAACTGTCAATTGGAATTCAAAGCTGGTGTGCAATAACACAATGCAGTAACAAGCTATCGGATACAGTTCAAATTGTAAACAGATTTTATACTACTTCGTGGAACCCAACTTTTGCCATTTTTTTTTTGCATAAATGCATCTCATGCCACTCTGCCCAATTATTATTATTATTTCTTTTTTATTTTATTTGTTTTTTCGCAGGGCCGAGTTTTCGTACGGATTATACTTTATGCGGGACCGAATTTCGCACTACCTGTAATTCTGGTACCCAACTTGACGGGGGCCCGAATTGTCATGGACCCAGTCAGAAACTATAAAAGAAATTAAGCATGCACAGTTGCTTACATAATCTAAATAAAACACTCCGTAGTTCCATGGTAGACAAGCAATAAATCAGAAACAAACTTATCTGCTAATCTTTGTCTAATTTAATTACGCAGGACTATTAACTACAGTTTTAAGACTTACCACATCATATTCTGTACGTTTGCACCTGCAAAGTGCACAAAACATCGTTGTAAATCAGTAGCAATTACTAACTATAAGTAAACAAAAAAAAAACCTAACTTTTGACTTATCTCGTAAGAATACAACATTTTATCAGTACGTATAGGCTGTGTGCGGTCCATGGTCATGCATTATCTGATCGACATCATAAAGTTCACAGATTAAATACCACGATGACATGCATAGAAGTTACATCCTGACCGTGCCATTCACATTATCTTCCTTCACCTCTTAATTTAGCAAGTTAATAAAAATGTCTTGGGGGCACTTTGCCAAGTAGTGGCAAATTTGGATAAATTGCAACAGGAGTAGTATAGAGAAGGCAGCCCGTAGGCATTTATTATCTCAGGAATGTAATGCAGGGTTAGTTAATACCAACCTGGAAAGTCAGGGAAACTCAGGGATATGAAAAACTGTCAGGGAAAAAATGGAAAATTGGTGAAACGTCAGTGATAGTCAGGGATATTGTTTTTTTTTTTTAGAAATGAACTGTTTTACTTTTAATTTAACAGTTTTATTTGTGAACCGTTTTATTCATTTTTAGAATTCCTTTTTTAGAATTTGCCCCGTGTGGTCTCTTGCTCTTCACCTATTTTTTTAATTTAAAAAATAGAGAAAACTTGCAGCTGCCATCCAGATGTAGTTATGATCCAGACTTGCAGAGTGAGCAGTTGAATCTGTGTAATTAAAAAAAAAAAGAAAAAAAAAAGGAAGCGTTTTGATCAGGGGTATTTGAAGAAATACGTCAGGGAAAATCAGGAATAGTCAGGGATATTCATTTTCAGATATTAGTATGAACCCTGTAATGACTCAATGTGGCATCTCGGTAAAAATGGTTAAAATTAATTTGATGTTTAAGTCTTATGTTACTCATTTATTTTACAAGTAAATTTTAGTTTTATCATAACACTTCTGTTAATTATTTCCATTTAAATTATTTATTGTAGATTATTGCCTTTTTTTAAGTAAAGTTGTATCTAGGCACACGCTAGTGTGTCGCCGCCAAGTACATAAAATTTAATTGTTGTCAGAGCTTAATTAATGTCAGACGTAAAAAAGCAGTTCGGTCATTGAGAGCTATGGTGAGTTGAAGGGACACTACATGTAACTAGGGCTGTACCCAGGATTATGTTGTAAGTAGTTTGTGAATTATTTGTAGTTAGGTTAAGATTGAGCGTTTGGATTGTGAGGCCTGTAAGCTCAATGAAAATAAAGCAAGGCGGCTCATTAGCGTGTTTCTTTTAACTGTAACAAGCTTAATGGTGAAAATTCCCCACACGGTAGAAATCTTTGCTAATCGTTGGAATCAGGTGTGTTGGGTCCAGTAACGAAGAAAACCTCAACATTAAACTGTTGGAATGTGCCCTTTATGGAGAAAGCGTGGCATCAAGAACGTGATTTGTGTTACTAGTAACTACCCCAACGGCTCCCATGTTAATGCTCATAGGGTATAAAGACACCTGTACAGCTCACTACGGAAAGTTGCCAAATCTAAATTTCGGCAGACGGGCAAAGCATCAGACGAGAAGTGCCATTTTTTTTTAAATGGGGGTTAAGACTAGAAAGAACCATGTGGCCCTGAAGTAGCGCATAAATGCAAAATTATTGTTGTAACCATTTGTATTGTCATCCAACAGTCTATTTATAACATGCTTAAGTGTTATACGAACGTCGTGTTGCGATGGCGGCCGACGTCGACAAGCTTCTGAGCGAATTAGTATTAAGGAAGAAGGTCTCAGCATCTGAAATCAACACCGGGTTGGTCACAGAGGAGTCGTTTGCGTTTATCCTAGGGAAAGCTCAAGAAAATGGCATCTCGGAACAAGATCTCCGAAAGTACGGGGTAGACAAAGTCAGGAAAGGTGAGAGTGGATAAAAAGAAGATGGCGGCTGTGAAGAGAGTGGTGCAGTAGACAGTAAGAATGAGGCAAGGCGTCAGCATGAAGTAGAGGATGAGAGAAGTGCGATGTTACAAACTGTAAGAAATTTATTTTCAACAGCAGTGAGTAGCAGAAGACAGGCAAATGGAGGTGAAGAACAAGACAGTGGTGAAGAGGAGTTAGGTGAAGCTGGTAGTACCCCAGTACGCAGGGCATTTTTTTAGGAAACTTGACTGGAGATCCACTTTCACAAAAGGGCACCATTTACGTTAATGGCTTAACTATTAACATAATAAGAAAATCAAACTATGTGCAGTGGTGTAAGTGGGGTTCCAGCATTTTCTGGCCTTCTAAAGTGCCGTTGGAAACATTTTCACAAAATCAGATTTGCTGACTGCATTATATAATGTAAATCTTTCAGTTTTTCACACTAGGTACTTATTTGTTATAAATAAAGTCTTCAGGATAGTCAAGGTTTTTTTCAGCTACGCAAAAAGTGACAATTTGCCGAAACCGAAGAAGCCTTCAAAACCAGAAAAATAAAACCTCAGCGTGCCCTTTTTTAAAAGTTGCCCCTGCCCTCTCGGTGGTCTGTGCAGGCTTCTGGATTTTGCCTACCGTGAAGATTCGTTGTGAAATGGATTGAATGTAAATTCATTATCCATATCCCCAAAATTTGTAGTTAGCGAAAAACATTCTCATGAAAGTATTAAACTTGACATTTTCTTTCCTTTTTAGGGTGGACCTCCAGTGGGTCCAATTGAGTTTAACTGGAGGTCCACTTTAGGCGGCTGCAGGTCCACTTGGACCTCCAGTTATCATGTAAAAAAAATGCCCTGCCAGTACGAGACCAAAGCCGTACAAGAGAAGTCCAAGCTCTCAAGAGGATGTATGATGGGTCTTTAGTGAACGTCGATATGACGAAGTCTCTTGTGTTGCTTTGTGGACGAGACATCGCAGCTCTTCCTGGCTGTCGAACAAGTGATGGGACATCGTGAGATCTATGCGATCTGTTCACTCCGTGCAGGCCACACATTTGAAGTGGTCTTGGAGTCAGTGGCAGCCAAACACAAGTTAACAACTGCGAAGCTGGTCATTAATAACCAACCGGTTCAGATTTTTGATTTGTTGATATCGTGGAGCAACGACTTGAAGAACGGCTGCACTGGCTTCCACACGGAATGACCATTCAAGATGTTAGTAATGCCATCAGTGAATTCGGTTTATTAGAGTCAAATGGCCCTGAGAAGTTTATTATGAGAGGCAGGGCCGTGTGTAACACAGAAGTACGTTTTGTTAGCTTCCGACTAAAGGTGTCCAAGACGATCGAGGATGTGCCGGACTTTTTCCTTGTTAGAGGGATACCAGCGCTGCTGTCTATTGCGGATTGCGTGCCCAGGGGCCTTCCAGTGGATGTGCAGTCACTTCTGGCATGCCTGAGCGGCAGTGGCCTGTGCAACCTGCAGGGGGTACCGGAATCCGCGGAACCTGTGCAGTCATTGCGGGCTGTCCATAATGTTGCGCATGAAAGAGCCCAAAAAGAAAAGAGTGCGTATCGGAGAAACTGTGCACAGCAGCAACCAGTAAAGCAAGCTTGCAAGAGTCTGGGGCTGATGACCACGAAAGAAGGTGCCCACCCCAGTTTCCAAATGTGGTAGTGGGCCGAGTAGTGGGCGCATTACCAACTCACGGAGAGGACGAAGGACGACAATAGGATGCAAGGAATGGTAACGGGGGCAAATGGATCACACCCCAGCCAAAGGAAGAATGAGAGGCAAACACCCGCGTACAGAGGTTACTGTCGAGGTATGTCAAAAGGACAGTATGTTGACGAGCGCGATGCAAGGCTTGCAAGATTTTCAAAATGTGCACGACGATAGTGATGCTCAGGACCCCCGAACCAGCCGAAGTGCACAGTGAGTGCAAAGTGAAATAGAAGCAGAAGTGGACATGGAATCAAAGAGTGACCTGGTCATGCTAGAAGTGCAACAAGGTGCAGTGCAAGAAATAATTCCGTGCCATGGTGAAAAGGGTCAGTGCTTATTTGTTCGGCATGTAGAAGACTCGCCGGATGTTCTTTCCAGTCTAGATATCAGCCAGGTTCTTCTCGGACCCGACACGAGTCGGGTCCGAGAAGAACCTGGCTCAAGTAAGATTAGACATTAAAGCTCAGCCCTTACTCTATTGCGTCTTGGAATACAAGGGGCTTGGGCAACAAAATGCATGAAATCGAAAAATTATTGTTGTTCTCGGAGATCTGAGGGGTTCAGGAAGCGACCTCTGCTGGCAGTTTGGATGCATCGTCTACTGTCGGATCATGTTACGGCGGGAGGGAAAGCCAGTATTTTCCTGAAGTGGTCAGTTCCTTATGTCGTGGCCCAGTCTACCGTGCATCTCCCGGCTGTGGATGCTGTAGTAGTAAAGGTTTGGATGTTACAGCAGTGGGTTACACTCAGATTTGTGCACGTCACATCGAGTCCAACTGCCCAGGAGTGGCCCTCATGGTTTACACAATTTTCTTCGCCTTTCATAGTAGGAGGAGACTTTAACGCCCACCATTAACTGGGGCTCTGTCCGGGCAAACACCGGTTGGTGTATACTGGCTGGAGCAATTGATAGGTTAGGTCTAGAGATAATTCGTGACAGCACTCTTACCTTCACGCGGTGGCAGTGCGGAGTCGTTCAGGAATCAGTTTTAGATTTGTTTGTATGCACTAGGGGGCTGGCGAAGCATTTCAGTTTCTCTGTCTCGGATGACGAAAGGGGCAGTGATCACTTTCCAGCGCCTGCACGTGAATAGTGGCGTTTTTTGTGATTGGATTGAAATACATGTGAAGAGGGTGTACTGCAGTAAGAGCCCCGTTCCCAAAACTAACCCAGCCTTGTGGACGGCTGTATGTGACAGACGTCATGTGTATAGGCTTTGAAGAAAGCGTCCGTGTGATGAAACACGGCTAACCTATCGTGGAGTTGCGCAGAAATCGGTGTATTTAATTAGGTTAGAGAAAAAGGGTTACCCAGAGAGGCTTTGTGCTCTAGTCGGAAGTGCGAGGACACTTGGGCAAGCGTGGAATATTCTAAATCGAGACTCCATAAAAGTTTCGCTAATGTGGGCGTGTAGTGTAGACACATCTTACCGATCTATCCTGAGAGCTGAAACCATGGTAGACGCCTTCAACGAATGTGTATGCCTTACCCCCTGTAACTCAGCCTCCAGACGTGCGGGCATGCACTGTGCTTAATGCCCCCACATATCTTCCATGGGTACACTGTGAATTTACTGCTGCACTTTCAAGATACAAGAACAAAAGTGCTCCATGCATTGACAATGTATCCTATAAGGATTTGCATAATCATACGTCTACAGCTACAGATGATGTTGTAAGCCTCTTCCAAACGCTTCTTGACGGTGGCCAAACTCCAGCTTCGTGGCTGTTTACTGTATTAGTACCAATGCACAAGACTGGGTCTGTTAGGTCCAGCCTTGTGAACTATCGTCCTATTGCTCTCCTGTCTTGCCTCAGGAAGGTTTATGAGTGGATGCTGGTCAAGCATTTAGAATGGCACCTTTAGCATTTCGACTGACTTGCTCCTGTACAGTTTGGGTACAGGGCGGGCAGAAATGCTCAAGATGCAATTTTGTTCCTTCTCTCTAGGATTAGAGAAGCGTGGGTCCATGGTGGTTTTGTGGTGGCCATCTTTAAGGCGACTTATGACACCGTCAGTATTGAGTGGGTCAAAGCCAGTAAGGGGAAGATGGGTGTTAGTCAGAAGCTTACAAATGCCATTGTCGCGCTTTTGGGAAACCGACGTTTTGTTACCAGGGTTAACAGGTATTGGATGCGTGAGGTGAGCTCAGACCGAGGGCTTCTCCAGGGAAGCAGTCTAGGCCCGACCGTATTTGCCACAGCTATCAATGAAGTGCTGGTAGAGATTGGCTTTGCAGCGAATATAGTATGCTACGCGGATGACATTGCTATGTGGTTTGTCAGCCGAAACTTGGATGTTTGTCACAATCAGGCTTAGGAGGTTCTCGATCGGATCACAGGTTTGCTGGCTATGAGGGGTCTTCAACTAACCCCTGCCAAGATGGAACTGATTGTCTTCTCGCGGTCAGCGGTCAGTCAGAGAGCACCGTTCACTGTCAAAGCCGTTTAGTTGGCATTGAGGACGTTACTCAGAAGTCATTTGTGAAATACCTTGGAGTCACTTGGATGACTGGTTGGAGTGGAACGTTCATGTAAGGAACCTGAAGGAAAGAGTTCGTGCTCGGTCCTCGATTCTCCGGAAATTAGCGCACACCAGAGAGCTGAAGTGAACAGCCCTTTTGGCTGTGTACAGGTCTGCCTTAGATCGCTCTTAGCTTAGACTATCACCTGCCTTTCTTGGCCACAATGAAGGCGCACGTTAAGTCCCTGCAGGCAGTAGCAATAACTGCCTCAGGGTAGCTCCCGGTTGCCTGGTTTCTACACCAGTGTACGCGATCTGGGATGGGTGCAAAGAGCCTCCACTGCACATTCGTGCAGAAGAGCTCTTGGTCAATCACTGCATGAGAAATGTTAGCAGGGGCAACTCTGAGCCAGTAGGGGATATTTTGAAGGATTACTGTAGTTTTGGCCCGAGAGCTCGTGAAGCACTTGGTGTGGTTGGCTATGGTGCAACTCTGCTTGTTTTGTGATCTCCTGAGTGTTATTTGTGCTCGTCCGTGGGCCTGGGTTGCAGACCTAGGTGTGTTTACCTCTGCGTATACAGAGTGTGATGTTTTCTGTTGTGCCTCCTTTCACCGAGCTGCTTAGGCTGGTGGACTTGGAGTTGCTGTCCCATTGTTGAAACTGTTTCTGCGTCGTTCTCTGGCTGCTGTTAGTTCCAGCACTAGTTGCGAGTTAGTAGTTATTTCAATTGCCGAGGATGTAGCACTGGATCTGGAGCTTCCGACTTTCGCGGTTGTGACTGATTCGAGGTCTGCTCTGTGTTTGCTGGAGCGCTCCATAAGGAACTTAGATTTCAGAGACCCTGTTATTTTTTCGATTTGTCGGAAATTATGGGCTGTGAAGCAGTCAGGCTGTGAGGTCGTGGTGAAGTGGGTTAAAGGACATGTTTGAATCTTGGGGGAGTGCTTTCAGATGGTTTGGCTAAACAGACCGTTGGTAGGAGGACGGAGCACATTTTGCTCTTCTCTGTTCGGTCAAGGTACTGACTGTTTCATACGGAAGCGGGAAGCGGAATGGAGTGATGCACCAACTGGTCGAGCGCTGTATCGGCTCCAACCCCGGTGTCAGCTGAGATCTCTACTGGTTGACCTGCCTCTGTGGATAGTAAAAGGGATGTTCAGACTGCACACAAGTCATTCCTTGCTCCTGGTGCACCGGCACAGGCTTTGATGGACAGATTCACGACTGTGTCCGTTCTGTGGCGTAGAGGTTTCTGTAGAGCACTTTTTGCTATTTGGTTTGGCTCATGCGCACCAGAGAAGAGCAATAGCGGGATGGGTTAGGGTGCATCCTAGCATTCAAGGTTTGTTATTCCTTGAGGGAGGGGGGACCCCTAAAAAAAGTTGTTTACAGTCACGTAGCCAAGTACATAAGGGCCACAGGAGTGTTGTTTTAGGCAGTGCTGTGCGTTGACTCCTTCTTTGTTGACTCGGGCTGAAAGGCTTTCAGCGCTTCAGTGTGTGTGCTTCAATGTTCTGGGATGCGGTTTCACAAATGAAGGAGTGGTTTCTTGGGTTTGAGTGTGTGGGAGCCATGTTGAGGGAGTGTCCCTGTGTGTGAGGGCCATGCTGAAGAGATGTACCTGTTACTGAGATGTGCAGGGAGCCACTAGAGGTCCCGGAGAGTGAAGTGGGCAGGATATACTGGAGAGGTGAGACCTTGTACGTGTAAATAAGACTTGGTGCGATGGTGTGGCTTAGTGCAGTAGTGTGTTAAGTAGGTAGTGCGGTAATTGGTGTTCTGGGAGTTTTAATTCAGTTTAGTTTTTTTAATAGGGTATGTGACCTTGGAATAGAATTGAATTGTGTGCGTAATAGCAGTGCAACTGCTGTGAAAGAAGGCTTGTCTTACGCACAGTGCATAGCAGAGGTTATGTTCTTGGACACAGTGAGATATGTGCATGCGACACTGTTGGCCATGGTGGAACAACGCCACTGCGCCTTGTGCCTGTTTAGAGTAGTTATGTATTGGAGTCGTCACATATTGTAGTTGTTGGCTATTGTGAATTGTAGTCATTAAGTTGTAGTTATTACCAGTGCTGGAACTAAGGGCTAACAATAGGGGACGCAACCCATTCTGATTTTGCCCCTCCTTCCCCCAATCGCTACACAAAAAGCACTACGGGACGGGCCTATCTAGGGGAGCTCCCCCGATGGGGTCCAGGAAGAAGCCCCAAAAGCTGAAGCCTTTTTCACTCTTTTAGAGCCTATTTCTGGCTTCCCTAGAACATGTGCACCTACGGAGCGAGCGATGTGACTAGTTTTACTCGTATCTAGTTGCGCAACAAATTTACTGCCAAAACTGTAGCGTTGTATTCATGGGGATAGTTGGTTTGGGAAACAGAAAGGGTGTAAAATTGCCACACCCACTCCCTAAAATAATTTCTGCACACCCCTGTACAATATGGTACGGTATTCAAAAATTAAATTGAAACGAAATAATTGATTGCATTATTTACTATCGAACCGAAGTTTAAAAAGTATTTTTACGTATCAAATCATGCACTTTTTGCGCATCCTTGTTGCATATTTAAGGGGCTCATGCTCATTTCAGAATAAATTTACGTATAGCGATTAGGCAAATACCTCAAAGAGTATATTTATAAGAGTATATTTAAGAGTATATTTATTAGAAAATAAAAACGAATCGTTTGATGTTTAAGGTAAGGTTTAACTGAGCTGAAGTCAAAACAGCAAAGGAACACAAATTTACTTTCCTGTAAGGTTTCAGATACTGTAGTGTTGCTGTATTGTACAACAGTAAGGTTTCACGTGGACTATACTGCTGTATTCAAATGTTTTACCATTTTTTACTTTTCCACACGATAGATCAGCTAATGATTGGTGCATTCTACTTGGCTAAATGGCATCGCTGGAAAAAGTTTAAAACTAATCTTCTAGTGTGTTCAGCACAACTCTACAACTAATTCAGGGTTCGTACGAGTCCTTGAAAGCCTGGATGAAATTCTATGCGTGGAAAAGTGCTTGACAATCTTGAAAACTGATATACGTATCATCAGTATGGTGATGAACGGAAAGTAGACGACTCGACTGAAGAACACTGAAACAATTGGCCCAGAAAGTAATCGATTGTGTAGCCTCATATAGTTCTTCCTTTGTTCCGGCATCATAAGTTCTGAAAGTTGTACTATGGTTTTAATTGTATTTACGTGTATAATGGTTGAATACAGCAGTAAGGTTTGACATGGACTAAACAGCACAGCAACACTACAGTATCTGAAACCTTACAGGAAAGTTAATTTGTGTTCCTTTGCTGTTTTGACTTCGGCTCAGTTAAACCTTACCTTATACATCAAACGATTCGTTTTTTTTGTTTTCTAATTCGTGGTACTTTTGACATACCAAGTTGGTCTACTGCAATCCTTGCAAATGCACTGAATTTCGCTCGCTCATTCAGTGCAAGTCTTTAGTTTGTAAGTTGGTTTTTCTACAGCTCTCTTTCAGGGACTTTGGCTTTTATTCATATTATTAGAGGCTGGCAAGCCATATGGGCAAAGAACATTTTAGCGTTAAAACGGCAGGGCAATGTTTCCTCTTCACGTTTCCTCACAGTGCGGGTGAATTGTTGACTCGCAGCATTGTTAGCATTTGTTTGGTCTTCAGCAAAAGTTGTCTGCTATGCCGACGATATGGCGCTGTGGTTTGCTGGAGACGATCCTGAGATATGCCGCAAGTGCTCAAATAGTGGTTGAGCGCATTTTTGCTCTTCTTGGTGAACGAGGTCTTCTGTTGGCTCCCTCTATGACTGAACTAGTTGTTTTCAGTCGGTCGCGTGCCAGACCACGGGACCCCTTGACCATCCAAGTTGCAGGGTTTTTTGTTACGCAAACGCCGTCTGTGAAATACCTTGGTGTGATCTTGGATGAGAGGCTTGAATGGGACAGGCACACTGTTGGATTGAAGGACAGGGTCCGGGCCCGGTCCTCAAGCGACTGTTCAGAATAGAGGGCATGAAACCGGACCCCTCCTAGCTGTGTATAGAGCATTTATATGTGCGATGCTGGACTATCACCTCCCATTTCTGTGTCATGCCCAGCGGCACATTCGGTCTCATCAGGTTGTTGTAAATGACTGTCTTCGTGTAGTAACGGGTTGTCTGGTATCGACCCCGGTATATGCTCTCTGGGTGGAGTCCTGAGTCACCGCTTCGTCTTCGGGCTGCTGAATTGCTGTGCTCTGTATGCATGTGAAATGCCAGCAGGGGGTCAAGTGACTGCGTAGGCCGCATAGTGTTGGACTATCATGGTCTCTGTCCTGTTGCGTTAGGTGTGCTTGGCTCCTATTGGAGTGGGCAGAGACGTCAGGAAGGATAAAAGTTGAGGGGTGTAAACCAGAAATTTACCAATATAATTTTCCATCTAGACAAAAATTTATGTAATTTTTCCTACTGATTTGCGGACTGACCAAGAATTATGTAATTTTGCCGACTGATTTGCCAACTGGCCAAACGTGGGGGGTGTGTGTGTGTGTGACCCCCCCCCATAAAAACGTCCCTGGATGTGGGGTAGCTTTACTGCAGGAAGTGTCCACTATGTGTAGCTCGGGCTGCTGCCTTTTGCCCCTGGGTGTGGTATCCAGAACTAACCAGTCTTCTCTGCTGTTACAGCACTGACATTTTTTGTGATGCGTCCTTCTACATGGGCACGTGGTTGGGTAGCCTAGGTGTAATTGTTCCGGCTCTGAAAATTTTCCATGGCCGGCGACTGGATGCAGTCTCCTCTAGCACTATGTGCGAACTCTGTGCGATTTCGGTGGCCCTTGATGTGGCTTAGATCAGGTGGTACCTCTTTAAATGACCAAAAAGAGCGAACCAAACGCACCACTGTTGGTGACAGTTTGGCTCATTCCCTGCTAATATCCGTGGTTGATGCGGCTTGATTGATATCAACACCGTCAGCGATGAATCTGTTTCGTCAAAACTGTTCCCTCGCGCATGCTCAAACCACCTCCCTGAGATGGTTCGCGATTAGGAATTGCGCTCGCCGAGTCACATCTATTAGCCAATCCTGGTCAAATCCATTAGCCAGGTTTGGTTGCGGTGAAGGTATGACGTATCGAATACTTTGTTGAGCTATGTTGTAGTTTAGGAAGGTATTGAACGGCTGACGCAACATCACTGCACACGCGCAAGGCCAAGTTTGGAGCCAAACTGTCTCTAACAGTGGTGCATTCTGTTCGGTGGTTTAGGAAGGTACTGTGAGATTGCCGTCGTTCATGATTTTCACGGATTCACAGGCAACAATTAGACTGCTTCGACAGACTATTGCCAGCCTGGACCTGAGTGACCCACTAGTTAATGAGATATGCAGGAAATTGTGGGCTGCAATGAAGTGAGGTCTGGCTAACTTTCGCTGGGTGAGGGATCATAGTGGCATTGCTGGAAGTGATCAAGCTGATGGGGTTACCAGGGCAGCTTCTGCGGCAGGTGCTCAGCTAATTTCTCCCACCTCTCTTCCTAGGTCCAAGAGACCATGCTTTCGTATGTGGTGTCGTGAGAGATGGGGTGCAGAGTGGCGTGTGGCTGTTACGGGATATACTCTCTTCCGCTTGCAAGCCCTCTTGCGGTGTATCGCCTTCCCTGGATAAACTCCCAGTGTGGATGAGCAGGGTGCAGTTACGTCTTCGCACAGGCCATTCCCAGTTACATGTGCACAGATTTCTGTTGGGCTGGTCCCAGTTCCAGCGTTGAGTGCACCCCTTTCTGGAATGTAGGACCTACAGGGCGCAGATTTCCTCCTACATCCAAATGGGTCTCGCCAGTGATGCCTTTCTCTTGCTTGATGGAGCTGTGAAGAGTGTGGGTAAGTTACTTGCTGTTGTGATTTTTTTGTCAAATAATCTCGTGTTATGTGTGTGCTGTGCACTCGCTTGTTCACTTCTCCACTGCCAGGTCACATTGCTTACCAGATTGCTCACTGTTCAGTTTTAAACTTAAGATTATTGCAAACAAGGCCAGTGGAAAGAGCTGGTGTAAGAGGAAGGGTGGGACAGCATCTCTGTGCACCCAATCGAAGATAAGACATCAGATTTCCCCATTTTGGGGTTCAGTTGGACTTGTTGATATTGTAGTGGGCTATGGCAGGACGGGATTTTAGATGTGAAATCTTTTGTCTGCTTTAACTGTTAATTTGTTGCCCCCACGAAGAGGAGGGATTAAGGAATTTGTTGCCCCACCCACTACGTTTTATTACATCTTTGCCCCATTTTATTTTGTCAGAGGATTCAGCAAGACCCAAAAACAGGAGCGAGCTTACCAGCTAAGCCTTGCCAAACGACATGTCTGTGTACTCCCACCCATCTGCCCTGTCTGCACACTTGAGATGCCAAAGGACTCATCCGTATAACACTCACCTCCCCCTCCACAAAAAATGGAATGGCCTTCATTCATATCGACATACTGATAACCATATTTCTTGAAACAACTTTCACAAACACAAAAAAGTTTTAACTAAATAAGTTGTCTTGACATCCCGTCCGTGGTATAAATTAGTTGTTGGTTAGCAAACTCACGGTTACCGATTATTATACCACGGGTGCGATGCTTGGCCCACCTTGAGTGGGCAAGCATCGCAGTCGCGGCATAATAATTGAGTTTCTCACCAATAACTATTACTTAAATTTGACTTATGAATTTGAATTGGTGTGGAATGGATTTGCGGTAGGAAAGGGCTTGGCTTGATTTGCTGTTCACTTGATCGCGTAACCAACTAGTCCGTTGAATGGAAGCCCATAACTACCCCAGTCCAAGCAAAAGAGATAATACACACATTTTCCCCCCCTTCTGTTCCAAATTTACGATAAAGGTAAACACTACATGGAACGAGTTACTGAGCTCAGTTGCCCCCTCCATGTGTTCTAGTACAACATGCTGTGTTTTCATCCCACACTTTCTTCAATGGAGGAAGATTAACCACAGTAGAACATCGTTCGTAAATGAATTAACTAATCCATTAGACGTAGAAAAGGGTGGATGCTGTAGAATCACTTGCATCACATTAAAAGTAACTCTGGTTTGTATGTCGCGTTTCGAACCACAGCCAAGGAGACAAAATGGAACATTACAAACGCATTTCAACATCCCCCACAACACCAAAAAACTTTCACGTCCACCACTTTCGAATTACCCTCTCCGTGAAAGACTGAGACGGAATTTCCGTCTTTCACGGAGAGGGTAATTCGAAAGTGGCGGACGGGAAAGTTTGTGCAAGTCCGACCCTTGCCTGAAGAAGCTATTCGTAGAAACAGTAGAAAATTCGTAGATTAAACTTGGACAATTTTTGGTTTTGCCTAAAAAGTAATGTGAACTTCTACCCAAATCAAACCACCTTAATTTAATAATTTTTTTTGTACAGGAAGTCGGAAATCTTGGGATTAAAAACTAAGCTGCGAAGTCACTTCTGGGCCCAACAACATGGAAAGCAAAGTGTACGAATAATCCGAGATTGTGACAAAACTTTTGTGCATATTTAAGACTGGCTTTTGTAGACGCTTACAATAAGAGCAATACACATATTGACAAAATTTACATCAATTCTAAAAACCAAAGCAAAACTTGTGCCAATATACAGCTGGCGTTTCACTAACCTAGTAATGCAACGAAAAAAGAATTTCGGCTCACTCTGCATTAAAAGGCCTAACTTTTAACGCCTACTGTAAGATGTGCCAAAATGTACCTAAAAATATTTATTCAGTGACAAATAAAACAAAAGCAAATTTTGACATTTAGTATTAGTATTGTATGCTGGCATCCGGTTCCACCACCAGATAGCAGCACATAAATATCCAAATTTTCTTTTAATCCAACAACTCGAAATACCCATGAAACTGCTAGTCACTGAATAAATAGTATAGTCGATACATTTTGCACACCTTGCATGCTAAAAAGATATTACGGGTTAAAAGTTGGGCTGTACACAACCAGTACGTCAGAGTGAAAAGTTTTTTTGTATTTGCACATTGGTTGCTTATGAAAAAAAATCCAAGCTATACATTGGCACTCTTGTTTTGGATTTTAGAATTTATGCAATATAGGCAGTCAGTCAAACAAAAAAAAAAAAAAAAATGGCCAGTTTGTGACAGTAATAAAGGGTTAAGCAATTAGATTAGTGGCACACTATTAGCTTTCCATGTTGTAGGGACAGGAAGTGATTCCACATCATTTTGTTACGAATGTTACCAACATTACAGAAATTTTTTTCCAGTTTTCTTAACGATACATGCTAATTATACCAGTGACTGGTGCTGCCACTTTGTCAAACCGTGGAGCAGCCAGCCAGAAAAGATTTCAGAAGGCACTATGAGAAAAATGTTAACCTTGTTTATAGCCCATTAACACAACTGATCTCAGACCAACTGTCGTATAACTAGCCCCTCAAGCAGTCTTTCGTTGTCGATTGCAGCAAATGTACTTTCATATTTTTGCAAGCTAGACTCCTCACCCAGGCGACAAGCAATGGCATGAGAAGACTTCGAACCTTCTATAAAATCTGTTTGCTTTCAGACATAACTTTTAGAGAACTTAAAAGTACTGCTATAGCGGCCGGAGGTCTCCAACTACGGCCCCGTGGTGCACTTTAGCCTTTCCGCTCTTTATTTGCCATTTCATGCTATTCAATCAATCTTTTGCTGTTCGGTCAGTGAAAAGCAAGCCGACGCATTCCACTAGGACTAAAACAGGAAAAAATCAGGCCCAGCAAAGGAAACAATGGTGCGATATGCTGTCTCGAAAAGTTTGATGACCTTGGCAGCATAATAAATGGTGACAATTTTTAAACCACAACGACAAGCAGTGTGTGGGGCCTTGGTCTGAAACTTATTCTAACCGAACTCATTCTGCGGTATTGATTGGCCCAGGAAAAGGGGTGGTATTTTTAGTGGTGTCGATCCTTGGCTGTGTTCTGGTGGTCAGAACCAGCCATAACTTGAGTAAGAACAGTCACACAGGCATCCAACCAACACATATGGTTCAAGTGATTTATTGCAGCAGAGCTGGCTGTGTACCTAACAGTTCGAGCTGTCAATACAACAGCTTCTGGGGAAGTTAGTTTTAATTCACACACCTCCAAGAGATTTATGATAACGTAAAATGCTGCTAACGGACTGAATGGGTCAACTGTATTTCTAGTTTTAAGCAAATAACTTAAACTGTTAGATAATGAATTGGGTCTATAGGAATATCAAAAATTGGCAGAGTTTCACACTTCCACCAGATTCGAGTATGGAATGAATAGTTCCATACTAGACTCGGCTTTTTTAGTATAGCACACCCCTATTTTGAGTATTTCATAGCTATGCAACAAAAAGGTTCTGGGGTATACACTTAGCTACAGAGTCTTGCTAATTTCACTTAATTTACTGTTGTGCGTTTTGTCAGGCTTGTTGGAATGCTGGTTTCAGTTTTTACAAAATACGCATAGCCGTTTTTTCTCTATTTTGAATTTCAGATGTGCGAAATTCAAAATCGGAGACGCGCTATTTTGTAAAAAGAAAAACCAGCGTCCCCCAAATTCTGACAAAGGCAGACATATACCGTAATTTCACGCGTATTACCCGCACCACTAAAAAAGTAAATTGGTTGTGTAATCTAAAAGGTTTAACGAACTCACTAGTGCGTACCGTGCATTTAGTCTTTTTATGTTGTATTCTATCTCGATATTGCATACTTTTACCAGTTGAATGAATGGTACTGTAAATAAGGAGCAGTGCACGACCGTTTGTCTGTGAAAACGCCAATGTTAACGCCACTAAATTAGCACATTGGTTACGTGCTCCAGGTACTCCTCTTTGTCCAGGAAGAGAAATTAGACCAGAGCTGAGAAAGCGATCAACGTTACACTCGAGCATAAAACGAAATTAGCAACTAATTACAAGGCGATTTCAAAATTATTTATGCAACTGAAATCTTGAAACAGGAGCTACATGTATTATTACAAGAGCTGCACGGCGAAAAGTGGAAACAATACGTATCGCTGCAGCGCGAGTAGGAGACGTTTGGCCTATTGAGAAATGTGCATTTGTGTGTGGAAAAAAGGCGTTCTACCCACGTGAAATTACGGTAAATGTGTTAAATTTAGCACATTACAAGTACCGGGTACAGTACCTGCTGTGAAATTGGGTGTCAGTTTAAAAATGTCATGATCATTAACTTTCACAGAATCCAGATCATGTGCACAAATGCTCGTCTAGGCATAATACCATACTTTTGTAGGATGGAGTCAAGGTTGATAAGGGAGAGGTGGTGGTGTAGATTTGCTAGGGCAGCTATAGGCGTATGTTCTGCATTTTTTTTTGTGTGGGTGGGGTGGATTTGCCAGGGCAGTAAATTGGATATTTATGGATTTTTTTGGTAATTTCTGCAAGGTCGAGTTGAGTAATTTGACCGAGGCTTACTTTTGGTGGTTTTTAAAACTCCACAGAAAATACTGCAAAATCAGTTTTTTTCTTAGGAAGTTTTCTGGGAAAATACTAATTGCCTCTGGAGGTGGGAACGGCATATGGCTTGCATCACGGCCTGGTGTTTAGTGGATGTTGGAGTGCTACGATTGTGTCCGTAGTCATAAACCACGACGTTGGCAGAAACTTTAAAAACTTTGTGATCTGGATGAAAAACTAATTCTCATTTCGCCACCTCACAAGTTCAGGGTTCATACTCTTATCTGAAAATGAATATCCCTGACCAAACACTTCTCCTTTAAAAAAAATTGTTAAATTACAGTCAACTGACTGCTCACTCTGCAAGCCTGGCATCATAACTTCATCTAGATGGCAACTGCACATTTTCCAATTTTTTTAAATTAAAAAATGGGGCAAGAAAGTAGTAGCAAAGCAACTGGGATTTGCGAGACCACACAGTTTATTCTAAAAACCAAATTCTAAAAATGAAAAAAAAAACGGTTCTAAATAAAACAGTTAGTTTTTAGAATGAACTATTTTTTAGAACCTTTTTATCATTTTTACAATTTCGTTTTTATAATAATGAACTGTGTGGTCTCTTTGCTACTACCTTCTTGCCCCATTTTTTAAATTAAATAAATCCCCGATTATCATTGACTTTTTGCCAATTTTTTTTATCTCCCCCCCCCCCTCTCCGAATTTCCCTGACCACATTTTATACCCCTGACTATCCCCGATTTTCCAGGTCGGTATGAACCCTGAAGTTGTCAATGGCGCACCAGTAACTTTAACAAGATGGCAAATTCCTTCAGCCTGACGAAAAAAATAAGATCCTGCCAACCTCACAAGAGTTTCACTACTACTTATACCGATGTAATTACCTTTTGTTGGCAGTTCTTTTTTTAACCAAATGTAAGGGTGTCTACAAAAGAATACCATATAACAATTATATTAGTTTACATAACCAATGCGGTTTGAACACTGAACAGGCTTTTAGGACAAGTTTTTTACAGGCACTAACGAGAGTGCTCGCGTCAGCGCATTATCGCAATGCTAAAAGGAAAATTGTGTCGCACAAGGACCAGGGACACCATCGCAACTGTTATAGCTAATAAGGTTCAGGCACCTTGGTGCCTAGTGGAATTCTGATTTTAAGACACTCGTACGGGTCACAAATTCCGTTTATGTGCACAATGTTGGCATTCTATTTTTATTCATTTAATTTAATAATAAAAAGGTATCATCATTGGTGCATTTTCTGTCAAGGTATCTTCCAAACTTTATAACACACCTTAAGTGTCGTAATACTATGATCAGAGTATTCTTTTAAGACACCCTGTACTTTTGTGACCAACCTTATGACCCTTTTCTCATTCAACAATCAGTAACGTAAAGTACTTTTTAATTCAGGTCACTGTCTGAAAATGTTTCCTAGATGATCCTGAAGAAGCCACATGCCACTTGGAGCAAGATAGCACATTCTGTTCCATCATGTTTAGTCAACCGAGTGTCACAACAAGATTTTCCTTTAAATTGTTTTATTGGAGTCAATTCCATAAACATGAGGTCAGAGGAGGTCTTACAAAATAGTACGATGAACCACTCAAAAAGGGGAGTTCTAGAAATTTTGATTATGCAAAAGGACAATGTCAGTGGTATTATTAAGTGATTCGTTTTACAAAAGTTTTTTTCTCTTTCATCTGCATGGTTCACCCAACAAAAATACTCATGAAATCAACCCATAATTTTACGTACGTACATTACTGTTTAACCAGCAAATTTACATTTTCCTGCTGCTCTTCAATTCCCGGGTAGTAAAATCAAAGCGTGCCAAACAAACAATACCTAAATCCCAAACATTACAACAAACGACTTTTTAAGCTATCCAACAGGAGTCCACTACATTACCAGTCACACAATCAATACATGTAAAAAATAAGTCAGGAATGTTTCCAGTTAATAGTCAAACAACAAAGATTCCTCCTCTGATGGCTATCAACTTATTCCATATGCTTATCAACATCCTGAACACATTTGCCTCGATAGACAGACAGGAGTAGCAGACGGCTACTGGACAGCTCAAGCACTTCCAAAGAAAAGTCTGAAACAAATTTAATTGACAAAAGGTAGATTTTTTCAATGAATGTTATGAACAATTTACAAGGGCACAGTCAAGACAAATCTAATTGTACAGAGATTCATTTGCCATACACAAACACAGGAAGGGATTTAGGACAAATGACATACAGCTGATTTTTCTTTGTATATGGTACAAAAAATTTACAGAAGCAACACTTTTTCCCAATTGATGTTAAAACTACATCACCAATCATGTTTGACAGTAGAAATGGAAAGCAGAAAATGCAAGTAAAAATTATATTTATAACCTTTCATATAATTACATCCCATACTGTGACCAGCGGATCTTCACTTGGATGTCATCATTGTCACAAATTCTGAAAACAAAAATGGATTTAATTAGTGAATCACTCGTCACAGCCTGTAGACATGATTTTTACCAATTAGAACTTCATTGTTGAAATAACCAATCCAGTCTAGCTATAGAATTCCACAACTGTTAAACCCCCATTCATGTTCTAGCAACAGTTCACATTTTGTGTCCAAAAACGAATAATTAGCGCAAAAAAAATAAAAAGCTTTGGCCCGAATGTACTGGCGAAATGCTGGTGGTGCAGCAATCGCCACACAATTTTTATTATGTTGAGTTTCTCAACATACATTGCACACCGATATCCAACGGGGAAAACACGATTTTATGTAATAGAATTTCCAGGACTAAAGGCATTTTACGTTTTTCAAGTACTTTTCCAGGTTTTTAAGAATCCATACAAACCCCGTTTAACAGAATTCACACAAGCTGTTTTGTGTTACCAATGCCGTCACGTCTTATCGGGCACTAATGTCCATCTCACTGGCGTATACGTATGGCCCTCAGTTTGAAAGATTGGGACTAAGGCATGTCACTTCTTGGGTTAGGGTTAGACACTAACACGGTGGAGGTGCCTTTCCAGTTGATTTAATGTCATGACAAACAAGACCTCAACTGGAAGGCAACTAACTGGAAGGCTCACGCTGATGTCTAAACCCAAGTGAAGCCTTAGGCCAAATCCATCAACAACAAAGCCACGAAGAAAAGGCATTTAACATATGAACGTCCAAACCCTTAGCATACCTTTTAATTCACTATCTTGTGTAACCCCATCCTATAGAACCAATTGAACGTAAAATGAAGTAAGCGCTGCACCACGTACATGGCCCTTAAAGATCAGTGGTACAAAGCGCTAGTTCAAATGTTGTACGAGTTCAGATGTTATAACACCACGAAGCAGAGGTGCAGAACATGCCAGATCGAGGTTCGTGGGAAATTTCAGAGAACTGGAAATTCACCGAATATGGTTCGTCTACATAGGCTGTGGAAATTTGGTCCAGTAATGCACCCCTGCGAGCAGGGGTGCTGAATATGCCAGAACGGTAGAACGAGGTTCGCAGGAAATTTCAGGGAACTGGAAATATACTAAAAAATGGCTTGCCTACCTGGTGAAAGGCTGAGGAAATTTTAAAAATCCGGAGGAAAATTTAGTGGGAAATTTTGTCCAGCAACAATTTTATGCACCCCTGCCTGCGAGTAAGCCTGACCAAAGTGCTTGATGAAGACGAGACAGCATTCGTAACACAGAAAACATCTCGTGCATTGTCTTGAAAATTTTGCACATAATGTGAACTGAGTTTTTATTTTAACCCAGTAGGTACAGGAGAACACAATATATTCTTTGGTTGCTTAATTATTAGACAAACATATCCTTAGTTAAGGGTAACAATGTTTTCCCTTGCTATGTTGTTTACTTCGCTGCAATTGGAAACAGCTCTACAGACAACTGATGTTTGTAACCTGGGAGCGTTGTTCGGCACGGTTCTCCACCTTGTGCTCAGTTTCTTGAGTGCGGGGGAGGGGCGTGCACCATTTTAGCAATGGTTAATTTGCCACATAAACTTTAACTACAGTTAATGTTTTCCTTGATTCTAAATTTCACAATATCGAAAGTTTCTATTTTTGCACCATCCTAGTGCGGGGGTGGATCAAATGGTGTATTTGGGTGTAGGCTAGTGGTTGAATTCTTATCAACGGTACTCCTGCCTTTACATAGCGTTAGATAGCAAGCGATCTAGAGCACGGAGGTGTGAATCTCTTCTGGAATTGGACTCAGTGCTTTTGTACAAGTCCACTTGTATGGTGTTTTGTGGTCTCTGGGCCACACAGCAATGTGGAGTTGGGCAGTAAATATGAAAAAAAAAGGAGCTAAAATTATAATAGTTCATTTAGGCCTTGTGTTGTAGTAATTTGGAATTCTAAACAATGCAATGAACAAAAAGTGGAGCCAATACGCATTAGGGGGGGGGGGGGATCAATTATTTTTCCATTAGAACTATCAACAAATACATTTTTCAATAAAATTATTTTAAAAATCAGATGTTGACACCACAGCACTATAATAGATACAGCCTCATTCATAAGTACCGGAGAAAACCGAGCAGCGGGGTACTGAGCATGGTACCAGCACCGGCTGAAAAATGTCTGGAACCGCGTAACACTATAGCAATGCCGTTTGTGTTGTTTCAGGATATGGTTGCTGTCACATGCTCCAGAAATCTTACATCGATCTCTCGTCAGATTCTCCTACGTATATGCTGGGCATTCACTACATGGATTAAGTATGCCCTGTGGAGGGTCTTTTTCCATAATGTGTGTTCTGGCCTATTGTCCAGTATGTGTTGATCCAGTGACATATTCTCAAAGTACAAAAGGCCCAACTGATCCTCAGCACCAACGAACACATCGATTTGTGTTAATTTTTAGTGTTGGGTGGTACCAGAAATGTTTCAACCGTTACCAAGCTCAGTACCCCCGTACTCGGTTTTCTCTGGTACTTATGAATGCGGCGGTATCTGGTATTCTAGTGCTGCGGCGCTAGCATCATTTTTAAATAAAAATTTGTATTAAAAAAGGTATTCGATATAGATTTATAAAAAAATTTATTGATTCCCCCCCCCCCAGATTTAAGCCTAATGCCAGTTTTAGGTAGTGTTGGGCGGTACCCGATATTTAACGGTTCCTAAAATTTGGCGATACTTCAAACAAATAAAAGGGTACTGAACTTTGAACTCAATTTTATTTTTCTGTTGGTTCGTAACGTTACAGATTGTGGCTAATGTAGGGCGGTAGCAGAAAATTTTCAGCCGTTGCCAGTACCAAACTTAGTATCCTGGTACTCTTTTCTCCAGTCCAGTACTCACAAATAAGGTAGTGTCTGATCTTATAGTGCTGTGGGTGGTGCCAACACCCTATTTTTAAATAATAACCACAAATTTTATTGACAAATTAGTTGTTATAATTTTTAATGGAAAATTATTGATTTCCCCCAACCGTTGATTTCAGCTTAATGCACGTTTGAGAACATATTTGTTACAAAAAAAAACTCCTAAAATATGTAGTTAACTTGCCGCTATCGAAGCAGGAACGCAAAAATAGCATCAATGTTACTTCTGTGCATTGTTTAGAATTCCAAACTACTATGGTTTATCTGTAACATTGTTTCACTGTTTTCCGCCCTACAACAAGGATTAAATGAACTATTGTGATATCTTTAGCTTTTGTTCTTATTAAACTACCGAGGTACACTGTGAGAACCAGTTCATTGCCCCCAACACTTAGTTTTGAATAACCATATTAGTTTTTATTGTAACCCCCCCCCCCCCCAGCAAAATATTTTCAGCTGGTCTGTGACAAGCTTTTTACCAACAAAACACCCTGCGGGGAGAGGGGGGTCTGGTGTGCAGGTAGGAGGTGCATCAGTGCTTCATCAGTTGGAAGCATAGTTGGGCACATTTCAGATACTTGGGGGAAAATAATAATGCGGTACAAAAGAATAAACTGTGTTGAAATCAAAGAGCAATGACCCACCTGACAAAAATTAACTCATGTAGGAATGCCAGCTAAGCTCTTTCAATGCAAAATCTGACCCCCCAGTAACGTTGAAATTGTAACTAGTAGTGCTGGCAGTTTCCGTGTAATTTGCTAAACGTTTAACGACATAATTAAACGTTCGGTTAACCGAAAACCGTGAAAAATCTAACGTTAATAACAATAACGCAACAAACTAAGACAACAAAAAAATGTCAATGTAAAATTCAATAACTACGTTTTACTAATTTAATTAAAAAAAAATGTAAGCAACACGAATCACACGGTATGTAAACAAGTCTTATTTATTCTGACAAAAAACAATAGCCTAAATTAAAAAAAAAAAAAAAGCAGGAATCGCGGGACATCCTCACACATTTCCGATTGTTTTACGATCTCGGATCAGTCGGCACGCTTTGGAATTTAGCTTTGTTAACCATCCAGTGGTTAGTTGTTTTGAACAATTTGTAGACAACTGTTTAAAAAAAAAATTTTAATTGTTTAATTGGCTTAAGTGGTGATAATATTTCATCCATTCTGCAGTGTCCCGCTACCGGAGACGAGGTTAAAACCCGTCGCGACTTAAGCCTAACCGAAGCTGGTTTCGATTTCACCAAAACCGGAAGTTCAGGTTTTACAGCTGCTGAACAAGTTGGATGCAGCGAAAGCAGCTAATATTCTGGTAGTTTTAACGTTAACTACCAAATAAAGTCACAAAATAACGTTCATTGAATTAAAACTTTGTGCTGTTGTGAGGTAAATAATCAGATTCGGTTAATCGTTTAGCAATATAGAAAAACTTGTACACGTAAATTTTCGTTTAAACGGATAACCGTTATAGCACTACTAACTAGCTAGCCAATTATAGTCCGCTCACCCCCATGTTAATTTCCATAGGGTGATTGTTCATAGATACCGAGAAGGCTTCCAGCTATGAAATTGGACGAATGGCTGCAGTACGATACGAACTGCGTACCTTTCATGGTTTGGAGCCTAGGGCTTAACGAGGATGGCGTGGGATGGTGCGTAAGTAAGCACGAAAATATCGTTAGTATTGTCGGCATCGTCTCATTGGACAGCCAAAGTTCGGACAATGACAACGTGTATACTGACGTGCGTGCCTAGACACACTAGTGTAGCACGATAAATCTAACACGTTGCCAAAGAAATTGTATTCATGTCCAGTTCACGAAAAATAAACCAACTCTAAAAAACAAAACAAAAAACTGGTGAAGAGGCCACCAAGTTGAGAGTGGTTCGGCGCTTCAAAAGGAGTGATATCAACATACCATAACTAACGAAATAAAACAAATTACAAAAATTAAAACTAAACCAAAAACCTATGAAGAGGTGACCAAGATCAGAATGGTTCGGCCTATAGGCAAAGGTAGAAGCAAATTGTTAAAAACCAATTTCTTGTTGACGGGCCACTTTATTACACATCTGCACGGCAGTGGAGTTGAGTTTAATACACTAATTTTTAAAAAAGTACCGATATATCAAAAACCAAAACGGGTAAAAGGAGCCGCCAAGTTCCAAACGGTACAGCCCTTCAAAGTAGTGATATCAACACACCAAAACCTTCGCCAACTTAAGCACCGAATAATACTTTGGGCGTTAAATGAAAAACATTGCTTCCGAAAGTTGAATGAACATTGCTACCGAAAGTAGCATTGTTCTAGTTTTCATTTAACCTTCGAACTATTAAGCGGTGCGATTAACTTGACGAATGTTTTGGTGTGTTGATATCACTCCTTTGAAGGGCCGAACCATTTGGAACTTGGCGGCCCCCTTTACCAGTTTTGGTTTTTGATACCAGTTTGGTTATATCTTCGGGTATTATTCTGTTATCTCAATATGAACACAACTGCATCAACTGGTTGAGCAGGCTCTCACTTGCAGTAACAAATTTAGTGCAACCCCCTCCACGAAAAAAAAAACCATTATAAAAACACAAGAATGGTATTTTAGAAGTGATCTCAATCCTTCATGTGGTACGTAACACCAGACGAACGCCATAGGATAAGAGATCATTAGATCCAATAAAAAGCAGCAAACTTTGTAGGTAAGTCATCGAGTGACCCTTTCGGCGTACAGTGTACAATAATTAGGCTAAGTAATAGAACAATTTACTACCATTTACTTAAATTCCTACTCAAAATATAATCTTTTTGAAGTTCATATTTTTAACAGACACTGGATAAATTAAGCACACATCACTACACATGTTAGTCTGTCTAGCTTGACAGCAACAAAATAGGGTCAACCTTAAAGCCTTCACAACTTCTCAGAAAATGAAGAGGGGGTTTGATGCTCCCACAAACTTCTAATTTTGAACTTATTTCCTATAATCTGCAACCTTAGATGCAGCCCACATGTGTAGCAAAACACACTGGTAAAAAACAAAAGCATACCAGATTTTTTAATTTTCGAGTCTTTAATCCAATTTTACGACGTTGGAAAAGCTACAAAACGAGGAAGGCTTTCATGACTGTTTGGGGCAGTAGGTACAATCTTTAAATGGTACTACTAGCAGTTTAAACCAAGTTTTTTTTTCCATTCCAACAATACTGGCTCATGCCGTTCGTATATGGTGACCCTCGCGTAGAATTCCCTTCCACATGACGCTTAGATCATTATGCCTCAATTTAGGAATAAATGGGATTTATTAAGAGATGCACACAAAACCCTACAGATCGATATGAAGCACGTTAACTGATAAGCCAGGAGATTCATGAGCAAGCAATACAGATGGGATGGGTTGCTCTTAGAATTTTGTACACAGAATAAACTAATGTCCACAGTCACTTATCATTACGGGAATAAAAAACAAAGCTGGCAACTTAATTTAGCCCTACTCGTCAAAAAGACAACACGCAACAGACTATCACTCAATTAGTAATATCTCGGGAACCGCATTACTGTTTTTTCTTAACTAGTGTTGACAACTGATGCATGCAGTTTTCGCAATAAAGTGCCATACAGGGCTTGAAATTGCCAACTGACAATTGCCATGAGCTAGCTAGCAATTGCTGTAACAATCTGTAGTTCTCATGGCAACCCTCAAGGTTTATCAAACCTCTTAGTAACGATTGCTTTGTGTTCATTCACATCAACAGCAACCAGAGTTAAGGAGCATTTAATGCTGAAAACAACAATTAGCCTGTTATAACAATGCTGTTTTTGAGCAACAATGCATGCAAAAGTGATTGTTTATAACAAACTTGATATAACACTGTTTCCAAACACACATGGACTATCTGTTATAAAGAGGTTTCACTGTTGAACTGAGAAAATATTTTACAACTGTTTATTTTTAACCCACGGCTGCGATGGGCAGCCCTGCTTGAGGGCGAGTGATAAAACTGACTGCTCACAAAATAGTAATCTTTAGTGTCCATTGCATCAGAAACGAATCGGTGGCCAGGCTTGCTTTCTGCGGTAGAGGTATTTTATTTTTGTCCGAAGCAACAAGCGCAATTACAATTTTGATCAAGCCAATCCCAGCTCACTAACCAAGCGGGCCTACACATCATAGTATAAAATCACCCAACATATGTCCCAGTCATCTTTTATTCCTCAATGTCATGCTGGGGAGGTGGGGTGGGTACAGGTATTTATATTTTCGTTTAAGCAACAGAAAAGAATTCTCTTTCTATTGCAACTAAAACATGCATTACCTGTAATTTCTCGCATTTAACAGTGGACTTCCATCAAAAGATGGAGGGCAGCAACTGACGGGTTCCCAAAGGGTTAGGAGCTGGTCCCCTTAAAAGTCAAAGTAGTGTTGGGTGGTACACGAAATTTTTGTGACAGTGCCGGTACCAGCCTAGGTACCGTGGTACTCTGTATTTAACGGTATTTTATTTTAGTAGCCTAATCAAACTAACTAAGGTTGGAAATGGAATCCTCAATTTTCCCACCCCTCCAAAAAAATAATCACCAAGTAGGCTACTGAACTTTGAACTAAAATTTTATTTTTCTGTTGGTTCTTACACTGGTTGTAGCATCAAAGTTACACAAATTTGGCTCCACGTTTGTGCATTGTTTAGAATTCCAATTTTACCATTGTTGATTTTTAACTAATTATTACACTGCTTTGGGCCCTACAACATAAGGACTGACTCAACTATTGTTATAATTTTAGTGCCTTTTCATATTAAAACAATGGCGGTCTTTTAACAATGCACCCACCCAACAATAAGTCAAAGTTTTGCACTTTAATGAAGAGAAAAATTATACAGGGTGTTCGGAAATTGGTGTCAAATATTTTGAGGGTCCGCTGTGTGATCAAAGATAAGAAGAAAAAGTCCTATAAACATGGGTCCGGAAATGCACCAGTCTTTAGTTACGGCCCCCCCCCCCCCCTTTTTTTTTTTAGTTTTCCCTCGATGAGATTTTGTAAATGGACGAGGGCGTAGTCCTGGAACATTTATGTGGTCCAATTCTTCTTTTGTCTAAAGTTCTGAGGCTATGAGGCCTTCCCATCCTTCCATTTATGCATCTATTTAAATGGAGTGTGGACAAGTTTGTGAAGTGGAACTGTTGAGATAGGATTTGAATGCCCGACCACAGCAAAACATCACCCCATGAAATGTTGGCTTGTTCCCCCAGCGCTCATTCGATGATGATGGAAAGGCTGTGTAATAAATTTTCCGTATGGGACAAGGTTTGCCATGGAGCAGTTCCCAGGACGCTGTCCGATTTTACCAATTTGTTATGACTTGGCTCACAAAAACCCTGGACTGTTGCGGTCCAGTGAAAGCATCACTGTTGCAGATGGTAGGTGGAAAAGAACCCCTAGGAAGAAATGAGCTGGGGATACTTTTGATTTTTGGAAATTTATTCCAAAGCCTTGGCGGTACCCCAGCAAAAATGTTCCAAGGTTAAACCACTGTTTATGATCATGGTTTGCCATTGTTAAACCAATGGTAAATTGGGACCAACCATTGTTATCCTAAGATTGAAACATGGTGAAAGTGTCCTGTTACCATGGTAACTAGCAACCATGGTTTTGAACGAGGTTTAACCAAGTGTAAATTGGGACCACCCATGGTTTAACCATGTTTACCCATGAACTACCCGAGTTTAAACCATGGCTGACCATGATCAATTTTTGCTGGGGTAAAGTCCAAGGTGTTCTGTAGATCTTGCAACAACTGCTTTAGGGTGTGTGATTAGCCTTGAAGCTGAAGGTGTGCCAATAATGGGCTAGAATGGACATGAAGACTCTTGGAGCTGCGTTGACCTATGGAGACTGCCCAGTCCAATCTTTCTTTTTGAGGGATTGCCTAATGGAGTCCCAAGTTTTCATTTTGAAGTGGTGTTCTTTATTTTAGGGTGGAGAGGCTTTAGGTTGAAAACCAATATCATTAGCTCTAACCCATAAAGATCGCTAGACACTTTCGCCCTTGTTTGGGCTCGGCAGTAGAGAATACTTTGTGGAGGGGGGCTAGCCCACGCTTGCTAGGGCAAATGACAAGGGCGAAATGAATACGGTTTCAGCAAGCAAAATAGCAGAAACTTCTGCTGTTTGGGGCTCCATTCAACTGAATGGTTGACACCCGGCTGTAGGCTTATTTTTCCAATTGATCATTTAATATCAATTAGCTCTCACCCACAAAGATCCAGACAGACTGTTTCGCCCTTGTTTGTGCTCGTCAGAGAATACTTTGTGGATGAGAGCTAGCCTACGCTTGCTAGGGAAAATGACAACGGTGAAACGAATACAGTTTCAGCAAGCAAAATAGCAGAAACCGCTGCTGCTTGGGGCTCCATTCAACTGAATGGTTGACACGGAATGACAGGCAGGCTTAGGCCTATTTTTACCTAAGCAAAACAGCCTGTTGAAGAGATCTTTGTGGGTGAGAGCTAATTGATATAAAGGTTGAAAACCAGTATTCTCCTCCGGATTTTTTTTGGCTTTCTAAAAATTGAGCTGTAAAAGCCTGGGCACAAGAGTCTTTGCTTTCTGCGATGGCTTTTTTTTCTAAATAGTTGCAGAATTTCGAGTGCAAGATTCACAGAAGGTGGTGGAGATATCAGTGCTGGCTTGCTTTTGAATGATTGTTTCCGGCCCAGGCTGATTGAGGGGATCCAAGGGTTTCCTGTTATGTCTTTACAAACTGGTACAATGTGAGGTGACCTAGTGGCAAAGTGTGTCACCATTTGACTTCAGTTTTTGCCTTGTACTGGGTTTTCCTCTAAAGCCATGCGAGTCATCATCTTTGGTCCAGTACGAAGGTCTGGTTTTTGCTGCCACCTCTTCACCGAAATGATTTCCAACGAAAGGGCTGCTGGTAGTTTCAGTTTGGGTCGAAAGCATAAGTCTCCTTGGTTTGCTCCAGTTCATTAAAACTTGCTTGGAGAAGGGCTTGAATGGTTGACAGTCAAAACGATGGAACTTATGTTTTTCATCTTTCGGCTTCCGGGCAACATCTAAATAAGGGGAATTAGTCTTATAAAGCAAAGTTTTGGCTTCATGGATTGGTTGGTTATGCAAGCTCTCGCTTTGAGGAATCATTCAGATTATATGCAGATTGCAAGGCCAACTCCCGCAACAAAAGTGAGGAGTGCAAGAGGGAGCTTGTAATCCAAATCATGGAGCAAAAAGTGGTGAAGCAGGCCTTTTGGAAAACTTTTATGAGGAAGACTATACATTTGGCTTTGAGTGGGTTAGACTTGTTTGAGTATTGGAGTATTTTGATGTCGTCCTTGGGAGATGTACGCTGGTGCCAAAATAGTTTTACTTCGGCCATAAGGAAATCTGATTGCATGTAAGTTTTAAAGTATCTGGGGTTGGCCGGTGTGTCACCCAGTTGCTTGAAGAACAAAGTTTCCTTTCCTGGACGAAGTGGGGGTCCTTTCAGTCACAAAATTGGTAAAAAATTCCAGAAAAAAAATTACCACTCAGTTTCAAACTAAGTCAACAGCGAATTTTTGATAACTCCAATATTAGTTGGATTGGTTCGCCATCTCCTTAGGTCATCTCTCAGCTCATTTCGGAGCAGGAACTGGATAGCTGGTCCGTCGATATTCATCAGCAAGGCCTTCTCTCGGACATGGTGTTGAATAGTCAGGGATTCCTCCGTTTGAGTTGGATACAATACGGGTCTCAGTTCGTTCCCAGTCAATCCTAGTGTGAAGTTTCCATGTGGTGGTGAACTGCGATGCCATTTGTTTTCAGTCTGTTTTTCGTATCATCCCTATGTTGCTTTATTCTTGTTTTTACGCCGTTTCTCGTCATGTAGATGGCCAATGTCTACATTGGCGAGACGAGAAAAGGCATAAAACGAGAGTAAAGAACATACAGGTGATACAGATGACTGGGAACGAATTGAGACCATTGTGTCCAACTCAAGAGAGACACCCGAGAGGACTGGAATCCCTGGCTATTCAACACCAAGTCCGAGAGAAGGGCGTGCTGATGAATATCCAGGCATCATCCAACCCAGCAATCCAGTTCCTGCTCCGAAAACAGCTGAGAGATGACCAAAGGAGATGGCGAACCAACCCAACTAATATTGGAGGCTGCGATGTGGCGTTGGAAAAGAGCAAAACTGGCCCTACGAATAGTGGAGGCCACATCCAAAAACCGCCGAATTCAAATTCCACAGGAGATATAATCAAGAAAAATAAGTGCGTTACCTGAAGGAGCTAGTCGGCTGTGAATTCCATCCCCAGCTTGTATCGGACTATCGAAAATTCGCAAAGGTATTGTGGTATTGTTATACTAGGGGTTGAAATATTCGGATGCACACGGGCAAATTGCACTCCAAAACAAAATCGCACTTTGCACCCCTGAAGCAACTCTAGGGAGTGCAAAATTGCACACCAAGGTTGAATTTTCCATAACTTTTGAACCGCACAAGCTACAGACTTGTGGTTTGCGGCATTTTAAACAGCTTAGAATTAGATTTCCTGTGGCACCATTCCTTTCAAAGAAGTGAAACTCCATTTTTTGCTACTTTTGATTAAACTATGTGTATAGGTTTTTTTTTTTTTAGTTGAATAGTGAAATTAAACCAGTTTTAAGCAAAATGCAGGAAAACAGTACATATTATTGAGATATTAGAATATTTGGTGGCTATAAAATAGTAGTCCAGTCTTGTTAACATTTTGGTTTTGCACTCCAAAGACTTTTTTGCACCCCAGTAAGAGATTTGGGGTGCAAATTTGCACCCGAATCAAAATTTGGAAATTCGACCCCTGTTTATACCTTTTGTTTTTTGAAATGTTTGCCTAAGTTTGCTTCTTTTTCTGATGGCTACAACATTTCAACGTTTTCAAAAGTGAGCAGTAATTTTTTTTCCGGAATTTTTTCAAAATCTTGTTGACGTAGTGGCATTTCACAGTACGAAAGTTAACCCTTTTGAGTCCGAGCTACGATACATCGTTACTCAAAAAACGCCGGAGGAACGATACATCGTTCCGCTCAGTTCTACGCCCTGTTAAAAAAAAAAAAATCCTATTGCGTACGTCGGAGGGTACCTCCGATTGAAGTAGGTATTTTCGAACGTATATGTAAGGTTTATTTCGGTTTATTTAATTCAAATCATCTTTTTATTACCTTAAGTCGATGTTATTGTTGGCATCGTTGCCAAAATCGATGTGAAAACTCGGCTCCCAGGTCTCACGGACTTGTGGTTGGGCTTATAATGTGCGTACGCGGCCAGTTTTTGAGCCCCGACCGTTTGACCTGCTGTGGGACTTAGCCATTTTTTCGAAGGTTGCGTTTGTTTGCTGAAAACAGCCCTCGG
>JAHWFP010158691.1:0-10229 GCA_023313725.1 Lithobius niger | reverse complement strand
TGCCAAAAAGCGTGTAACCTCAGACGCAGAGTTGGAAAGGCATCTGAGGGAACAAGGCTGAGATCCCTACCGAGAGGGCCAGAAAGGGCCCCTTTCGCAGCAGAATCAGCTTGTTCATTCCCTGCTATCCCAACATGGCCCGGGATCCAGCAAAAAAGCACGATTTTCCGCTGGCCAGGCAAGCGGGAAAGCAAAGCTTGAACACGTTGTGTCAAGGGGTTCCGAGGATTGTAATTCGCCAAGGACTCCAGGGCACTCATGGCATCCATGTTGCGGCCATGGACTTTCTCGCTCGCGAATTGAAAAAATGGCTCGGACTCAAAAGGGTTAGCTATTCTTCTTTCCCTCTTAGAAGACCTCCGTTACGAAGCAATGTTGTTAATCGTTGTGGATTGACCCAAGACAACGCTTTTTAGGAATACGGTCAGAGATCAAAACTGAAACATGTGCAGAGTCCTCATTTCTTTAAAGGAAGGTCTTACACTGTGGGTTTACACAGAAACAGTTGGGAACGTTATTTTCCACAATTTAAGAATCAGGATTCTTATACCAGACAGGTCAATGCTGTCACGAGTTGCAGGTGCATCGTCAAAATGGTCGTGTCGAGGATTCATGTTAATTCAGAGTGGCTTCTTAAATTTAACTGGACGTATCCCTATCATTTTCTCTAAAGTTTTCTTCCCGTCAGTCGTTCCACCGATTCCCATGCTGTTAAGTTTTCCACCTTCCACATCTTTCCTTTCCTCTTTTGCCTTCAGTCTTTCATTGTTTGTACCTTTCGTCACACGATCATTCATATTCAGAGTTTTTATTCCGTTTTTCGTGTATTTGTCATTTCATGACTTCTCTTTGCCATTTTTGTTGTTCGTCATATTGGTACTGTCGTGTCGATCATCCCATCTGGAAAAGGAACACGAGAATTAGCGAAAATTGGAATATCAGCTCGATGGCCGAAAACAGCTATCATTACTTGGAGATCTTTACCGTTAAGGAGCTTCCTTAAACTTCTTTATACGAACTGCAGGGTGGGGATCTTTTTTACTTCCAAGTTTTGGGAGTTGCAGTTAAGCTGCCAACAGGTCGCCGGGACTGTCCATTGTCAATCCGATTTGTCAGACAGTGGAGAAAGTTTTGGATTAGGAGCAGGAAGCTTGCAGTTATCCTTGACCCATTAAAAAAATATTGATTTTCTGTTTGGAAGGCGGTTCATCCACAGCAACAATAGGATGTAAGTCTGCTTTCTCATCCAACGCTTGTGTCGAGTCCGCCTAGTGGACTTGATCGTTCGCCATAATGGCGTGGGTCTTTTGGAGCTGTGTTGCAATTCCATGTAATCTTGGAAGCCATAGGAGACTTTGTATAGAATGGTTTCTGAATGGCAGACGGGTCAACAGCAGTTATATACAAAAATGTGGACAAGGTGCTTTTCCCTGAATGCTTCATTTCCTAAAGCCTTTTTTTTTTTTTCATACATTGCTTTCACTTTCGAGTTTCCAATATTTTGTCCTAAATTTTATTAAGCCCGAATTGCGACGATTCCTGGTCAGTTTTGGCTGTCTGAGACTTAGTATCCAGCAACGTAGTCATGAACCGAATCAAAGCTCTTGATTTACTGCAATCACTTCCTTTGGTGATAATTCAGCGAGCGACTAAAAAGTCTTGGAAGTTCGTGAGAAGATTTTGCGTCGACGTTGACGGCCGAGCTCCGGGGAGGTTCAGCACGTGGCAGCAGCGTGTTGACAGCGGAGCAGTCAAGCCCAGTGGGTGGATGCAAGAGGGAAGACATGCGAGGCAAGTTGCGTTGATCCACGGCGGGCGGCTTTTCAACTTGTGTTTTCCGTTCTTTCGCTAGTGACGTCCTCCATAGAGCTCACCAAACTAGGGATGGGTCGGTTTCATTTTTTTGATTTCGGTTCCGGTTTCGGTTTTCACGCCCAAAAAACCCCTCGGTATCGGTTTTTGTCACCATCTACCCCAACCAGTTTCCTAATTTTTTTTTCTTGCAACAGTTGTATTACTAGCTTCAACTTACTCCTGCTTTCACTTTCAGCAGCGTCATAGTCTAGCTGTGGCATCATTTTCCTCTACTATTTTCGTTTTAATAGCTAGGAGCTTTGCTGTCATTTGTACGTAGAAAATGATTATTAAATAAATGTAAAAAAAAAAATAATTTTTTTTGATTTTCGAACACCGTACGAAAAACAGACACAAAATTCGAATCGGTTTCGGTTACAGACCCATCCCTACACCAAACTGGCCGCTCTTCTGTTGATAACAACTGGGTGACCTCATGTGCGCGAGGTTAACCAGTCGAAGCTGGCTTGCAAAATCCACCCTTCTGAGACGGTGATTTATAATTTCCAGGGATAGGCGGGACACATGACGGTGAAGCCGTAGACAAGACATTTCTTTCTCTTCAAATGACTGAGCCTGGTCAGATTTGCATTGATTATCCAAAATGAGGAACCTTTTGCTTGCATCAATGGTCATGCACACCTTGCAAGGATGGAGTACAAGTCACATGCCAAGTGAGGCAACAACAAACATCAGGAGCAGCAGGGACAAGGCCTGGAGTATGGGAGCCAGGGGCGGAGAGGCACTCATCCCAGTCGTCGTCTTCTGAGCACCCCATTTTTTCGTTTTGTCATTCGCTGTGAATTCGTAGTTCACACCGAACGGAGGAGAGAACAAGAGCACATATCTAAACAACGAGCGAGAGAGAGATTAAAAGATAAAGGGGACACGCATTTCGTGCTTGGAGTGTAGGCCCGCACTTCGGGTATAAAGAGCTGGTTGATCAATTTAATCTAGGGGAAAAAGCATTTAAGAATAAAAATGCTATAAATTACAGGTCATGTATACAGTGAAACCTCTTTATAACGATGTTCAAGGGTCCTAGAAAAGTAAAATGTTATATCAGGTTTAATGTTATAAACAATCACTTTTGCATGCATTGCTGCTTAAAGAGCCTTGAAAATAGCATTGTTATAACAGGTTTATTTCTGTAAGAGGTATTGTTATAAAGAGGTTTGTATTTTTGTTGGAAAGGAAAGGTTTTGAGCATGCTCCATTGACTCGTTGCCACAGCAACTGCCTAGACTTCTAGATTTCGATAGTCAAGGTAACTACTTCCTACAGTAAGAAAATTTAAATACAGTTTCCCAAGCACCCCCCCCCCCGAACGTATTTTCTTACCTTCCAAATTTGACTGTCCATCTCCATCAATATCTGCTTCTCTGATCATTTCGTCTACTTCTTCATCTGTTAGTTTTTCACCCAAATTTGTCATAACGTGCCTCAACTCTGCTGCACTAATGAAACCGTTGCCGTCTTTGTCAAATACCCGGAAAGCTTCCCTAATTTCTTCCTCACTATCGGTGTCTTTCATTTTGCGCGCCATCATCGTCAGGAACTCGGGAAAGTCAATCGTACCATTACCTGAAATAAAAATTGACAAATTTTAAGCATGGATCAAACTAATGGCTGATCAATTATGTGGCAACACTTAATGGAACAGCTTTATTACTTGCTTTAGGGCACCCGGTGATATTGAGGGCATTTTAAGCTTATCTTCCCAAGCATGCTGAACGGATCACAATACCTACCGTTGTGTAGTTCACAGTTAATATATAGTTATGCCCAAACACAGCTTTTTGTTATTAACCCAACAAAGTTTGCAGACAGCAGGACCACTTTAGTAACTTTATGTATGTGAAGGTCCAAGTGGAAATATTTATAAACAAGGATTTTTGCATTCCACAATTGACACTAAGTATAAGTGCATTGGCAGGGCCCTTCTCTTCCCAAGCACAGGGGTAAGGATGTTTTATCCTCTTGGATTGACGAACAGAAAGCCCCTATCACGTCGCTGTGCTCAGTTCACAGTTTGCGCAGCACAGGTTAGGGTTAAAAAAATAAAAGTAATTTGAATTTCATTTCAAGATTTTAGTTTGAGAAATGTGGTTGGCCCAAAGAACTGCCAACATTTGATAAGGAGCAACACACAGAAGATTCACAATACCACAATAGACTCGAGTCTATTGATTCACGAAATCGGCTAAAATTTGTGTGCCCTTCGATTTTGAATTAACTAATAAATTGTGCACAATATCAGATAATGTACGAAAACTTAATTATTTATTTTAAAAAAAGGTGTTACAGTTTTTTAAAAAACCAATTATAATAGCAGTCATTGCTACACAATTTTTTTTCCATAATTGCAGCCCTGCATTGAGAAGCATTTTGCGGCACTACAGCAATTTGGAAAGCAAATTTGTTTAGGCCAGTTATATTATCCACAGTTTTTCTTAAAAATCTGATCAGTAAAAACTCAAAAATCAGCCAATCCCTAGTCTGCACCAATCAAACTACAGTAGTGATAATTACCAGTTTTTTTGAAGAAATCAAATCAACACTTAATATGGTTGGCTGGATAAACCGAAAATATTGCAAGCTAAATAAGTTTGGTTCACTCGCACAATGAAACATGGGTTTATAGAAATGATGCAACCACCAGCGCACTCTATACCAGCCCAGCACAAACTTCACAAACCTACTAGGCCTCAACTACTACACACTACCACCTATCCAATGAATTTTTGTTCAGTAACGAATACAATTTTTTAATCCTGTGTGTCATGCCATGAACGTTTCGCCAAATGTTCCTGGGAGACAACGAATGTCATGACATTAGCTAAATTCTTGTGGTGCCTTTGTTGCATCCTTTCACAAACATTTATTTTATAGGCCTAGTGCTAATAACCGTACTACCAAACACATAGCACTTTTTCATTCTAACCGCAAATTGCACATAAAAAGGTCCATTACAAAAGTTTTAACCATTTTATTAAGTAGAGGCTATATCATGGCACAAGCGACTTTTTTTCTGTTGCATGGGGAGGAAGGCAACAAAAGGGGAAATGCCATCCTCACACGGAAAGCTAAAAATCGGGATTCACTGACTAGTTGCTGTGTGGACTATTAATCCCAAACTATTTAATTCAAATCTGATAACTGCATTATAGGCCTACAGTGCAGTTCACGGACAACCCCAATTTTGTTTAGCCCATAATTTTCGTCAGTTTAAATAGGGACCACTTTTCTAGATCTAATTCGATTGAAGATTCCAAAAAGGTTGGTACCATTTTTCGTAATGTTTGTAACAGGACTTTGCCTTAAATTGTATCCTAACGCCCCTGGTATTAAGCAGGTTATTTGACAAAAAAACAGGGTGGGCATTAAATAAGTAAGCATAACTCATTTTCTGAAGCTTCCACCATCCACAATTTCATAAAGAAAACACGGTCTTGCTAATATGACAGTAACATTACAGTCTTTATCAGACCTTTTAAAGGTGTATTGAGGTCTCGGCCACATTCTTACATGTTGCTCGTTTTTGACTGGCTAAATATGCTGCCTCCTTTTTGCAAGATACAAGGTTACATTATTTCTCCATCCTCACTCCAGTTGCACTAGTCACTTAAGTCTCTTCCTACCAAGCGACCCACATTGTGGTAAGAGGACTAAGGAGGACCCCATTTTGCTTGTGGTGTTGTGTGGTTGGCAGCATACACGGCACCCTATATACCCACTACCTGGTTTCACCCACCTCTTGTCTCCTCACCCTTAGCCATCGAATATGGCACATGACAATCATCTTCGTTGCCTCGATCCATAGCCATGTAACACCACCAGTAAAATGGGTTCCCTTTATGAACATCCAAGGTCCTGCACACCCAAGTGTGGGACACTTGGTAGGAAGGAACCTGAGCCAACGGCTAGCGCAACTGGAGTTGAGGATGAAATCACGAGTAGCCTTCGGCCTTGCAAATACAGGAGACCGCACGTTTTGCCCAATTGAAAAACAACTTGCAAGAATGTGACCATGGACCTAAATACACCTTTAGAAGACTGTCATTTCTACGTCAAATTGGCAGGCAGTGTTCATGAAATTGTGAAAATCTGGATGGTGGAAGCCTTTTGACAGTTGTTGAAAGTGTTTCATAGTAGTGCTAGTAACTATGTTCTAGCTTCTTTATTCCATCACGGAAAAGCCAGCGATTGTGCGAACGTTCATACCAGTAATCTGGATTCAGCCAAGCAAATCACAAGACTTTCATTTGTTCACAAGTTTATTAGACCACCAATCCACAAAACTAATTCACAGTTAAAACCTTTTTCTAAACCCCACCCCAACAACCTTACAGACTATAGGACAAGTGGCTTTAGCTTCACGCGAGCATTTAATAGAAGTTATATTTTTACCTATCCTTCAGTGCAGCTGAAGCACCAGAGTATATAGCACAGCTCATCACGGCTACATCAAGCGAACATTTTTTTCTTAAATTTCAAAAAGTACGTTCAACTCTTGAATCAGAATTTGGATCCTAAAAAGAATCCCTATTTGCACCCCTCCACCATTTTTTTTAAATAAAAAAATTAGTTAGGGCCGCAAAAAAAAATTCTCGGTTCTCAAGCCCTGCCTGGTGACTTTTTTGAGCGAAATTAAAAAAGTGACTTGCAAAAGATTAGGGATAGACCGATATTTTTTGTGTATCGGTGTTTATTTATCGATATTTTAGCCAATACTACCAACTTCCGTGCGCGCTGGCTACTCCACCTAGCTTGTGAGAAACCTTTCCTGCATAGCATCGCATGTATCCGACATCTGCACAGCAGCTTAGCGAATTCAACGTGTGTGCATTGCCAGATTCAGGGCAGGATTTCTTGGGATTAGGCCTATCTGCAGTGTACGCTGGGTTTTCTTTTTACAGTCGAAGGTACACTTGCGGATCTGCCACCACTGAGGAAAAAAAATTAGAAATTTAATTTTCTTGAACACCAGTTTCATAATGATGAAGTATGCATTTGACTTTCTGACCCATTAATTTTATTTTGAAAATCGGTATCTGTGTATCGGATCGGCGTGTGAGGGGAAAATCGGTATCGGATCGATATTTTTCTGTTATCGGTCGATCCCTACAAAAGATTACTGATAGCGGTGAGGTTTCTGTCACATGTTATTCAGTTAGCATCCGGTTAAGTTGCAGTTTGAAATAGTTTAGAAATTTGCTACAACAATATGAACAGAAAGAAAACTTAAAACTATAGGTTAGCCTACTTACTATCAAATATTTTATTTAAGACTCGGAAACCAAAACTTTTTTTTTGTATGGCCTAACACAAGTTTGCAATGGCAAATGATATGGTAACTAAATTTTTGAAATGGCCATTTCTGTTTTCAATGTTCTCTTCTGCAATTTTAAGACAAAAACCTGGTTGCCTGGTTATTTTGGTATATACCAAATTGGCCCGAGAACCAAAGAATTTTTCTTTCATGGCCTAAAACCAAGAACATCCAAAACTTCACACGGGTGATCACAACCAGATTGTGACCCTTATGACGCTTAAAATAGCCCATAGTGTATTAACCACATCCATGCATAGCTGGTTATAACCCTGTTGATATAAACACACTTGGCAGATCATGTGATGTCTAGGATTCTGCGATTTCTCGCAAAAATGTTCAAATCGTGTGCATTTTGTGACAACATTTTCTACAGATAATTCACGTATGTGTTCTAAATTTCCATGGACTTGCACTACGTTAACAAACCATGTTTTCAGAGGTTTTCACAGCTCAAAGAAATTTCCTACGAACTTCATTTGGGTATTAGGGAATTTTCTGAACCCATTGCTCTCACTTTCCCCATGGCTTGCGCAATAACAGCCAATAAATGTTAAATTTGCATTATATGCTGCAGAAAAATTTGTCTGAAGGACTATCATGTGCAGAGAATTATTTCACTGCAATAGAAACCTAGACTCTTGACGAGCAACCAACCACTTTTAACGCAAGCCATTTCCACTGTCATAATGCTGCCAGTAAGGCAATGGAGGCTACACAGTGTTGACCACGTTTCCTTGCGCCAACACACTTAGGCCTTATGCGCACCCCTGCGAGAGGCGCAATTCAAAAATAAAACACCTTTCCAACATGCGTTCACTTAATTCAAGACTATCCGGTCTTGTGTGTAGCACTCTTACAACGCTGACAAATTCGTACGTTGCATTCCATGAAGCATTTTCACAAAACTAGCACTTTATCAGTAAACTTAATAACGCACCATCAGCATCAACTTCATTAATCATGTCTTGTAGCTCAGCTTCCGTAGGATTTTGACCCAGCGACCGCATGACTGTTCCCAATTCTTTTGTGGTGATCGTACCATCTCCATCTTTGTCAAAAAGGGAGAAGGCTTCCTTGAATTCTGTAACAGAAAGGAAAATTAACAACTTGAAAACGAGCTATCGCCAAACTACCAAATGAAACGACTCCAAATACATACTATAAAACGGAACGCGAGGTAATGTCACGACCTGTGAACTAAGCCGTAAAATCGCCCATTTAATGCAATTCGATAAACAGAGCCGGAGGGAGAGGGAACAAAGCTGTAACTTTTTTCAATCTTATTTCTGCCCAGGAGTGTGTTTCGTCATGCTTAACCCCATAGCAGAAAAGTTTGGTGCACCTTATTCATCTGGGTTTAGTTTTAGCATTAAAAGGCACATGCGTCCCTGTTGGCTTTCCTGTACGACGCAGTTTTGCGACATTAGTTCAAATGTATGTAAATGTTCCCAACGGACATTTTGTTTTTTCTTTCGTAAAAGATAATTTGCGACATTAACTCTAACCTGTGTAAATGTTTCAAACGCTATTGTCAACAGGTCGCACGACATACCGGAAGGATTTATGCGTCTGGGCGTGTTTCTTACTAGATCGAAGAGTGAGATGGAATCCTCTAAGCCACGCCCCTCAACGTCACCAAAACCGATCTGTTTAGAAACACCACTGCCTCACTTGTCGTTCTCAACATTAGAAAAATTAGCAATAATCGCTGCCACATCTATTTTCAGCAAGAGAAATGTTATTAAGAACATAATACAAATGGTTATTAATCTATGTTTAATTGGAATTTGTTTCTAAATTTAGACATTTTCCATATCTCACTTCCTACAGTCTAGAAACACCATCTCAGCAACTAATGCGTGATGGCAGCCATGTTGGATCAGTGAGTGAGTGAGAAAAAACTTGCCTCACTTTCCTCAGCAACATCTCAGCTCCATGACGTCACATGGGAGGAGTTTGTGGATCAGTCTCCTCGAGTTAAGAAACAGTTTTCCTCACTTCCCTCAGACATCCCTCTAGTTTAGAAACAGCACCTCTTTAATGCAATGCATTTTTTCTCATTCATGTATTAGGTAAGTTCCTCCTCCAAATTACGAAAAAAATTAGGCTTTAGGGATAGACCGATATTAATATCTTATCAGTATTTACAGATATTAACGGTATTTTTCATGTATCGGTATCAGATCTGTATCGGCATTTATTTACCGATATTTTGGCCAATACGACTAACTTCCGTGCATGCTGGCTACTCCGCCTAACTTGAGAGAAACCTTTCCAGCATAGCATCGTTTGTGTCTTATGAGCCATGACGTCATCAGCACAGCAGCTTCGTGAATTCAATGCACATGCATTGCCAGATTCAGGGTGGCTTCTTGGGATTAGGCCTATCTGCAGTGTGTGAAATAAGAGTTTGACTTTCTGACCTTCGACTTTTTTTTTTAATAAGTATAGGTGTATCTGTATCAGATCGGTATTTTTTTGTATCGGTCGATCCCTATTAGGCTTATTAATTCTAAAAGTATTTCTAAACTTGAAATACTGTAGGAGTCACCCAACTTCCTCAGGTTGACACCGTATTTAAATACTAATCCTTGCAATTACTTTTATAAAGCTTTAAGTAACAACTGGTCGTATAAAAGATTGTTACAGCTTGTCTAATATCAAGTCTCCAATTAACACAAAACGTTATTTGTCCTAGCATTTTTTTTTTAACCACATGATAGCAATTTCTCGCTTTTTGAAGGTTTTGCAGGATTCACATTTTTACATAGCAAGGTGGACATTTTTTTGCGGCTTATGGCATGTCCCGTTTCTACCATGGCTAAATTACACGACTTATTTTACACAATAGCTAAAAATTACATAATGGGCGATTTGTTTTCGTTCCATCGATTTCCGTAACATTATCGATGATCAAGAATTTTGTATTCTTTGGCTGGCCCCATACGAAATTAACTAAGCATCAGTCAAGCATTAAGCATCAGTCAACCAGATGCAGGGCCGTAGGAAGCAAATCTGAAGTGGTGCGGCTATGGTAGAG
>JAHWFP010158690.1:0-22155 GCA_023313725.1 Lithobius niger | reverse complement strand
ATATTTATTTAACGTCTTAGAGCAATCCACTTCTCTTCATTCTGGTGGAGAATCGGAAATTTTTCTTAGATTGTTGGCCTGTCTCTGTTCTGTTCTGGTGCTGATGTGCGACGGAGAAAAACTCCTAAAAGAATCCCTGGTCAGCCTGCACAAGAAAGAAAAGAGCCACTGCAATTTGTTTGTGAGGCTAAAAATTGGAGCATGGTTTTAAAAGAAAGGAAAACTTCACCATTTTCGGGTATGGCTGTTTTTTTAAATCTTTTTTGGGGTCATCGTTTTCGGGGTCCAAATGTGAAATAAGTAATTTTTAGGGATGTTTTTGGCGGATCAACCCACATTCGTCCACCACTTTTCCACCCCTGGTTGTTGCAGAAAGCCGCGTCATTTGCCTCTACGGACGAAAAACCAGGAGACAAACAGAACCACGAAAGAGGACAGGGTCCCGTCTGGTAGATAGAGAAAGCCCCGTGGGGCTGAAGAGGGTTCGCTCTTGCAAGCACGATTTAATTTCCTGGGGTATACCAAAAACTGGAAGAAGAAAATTCACGCCACCGTACAGTATGCACTGGCCCTGCTAGTATATAATATATTTGAGGCAAGAACGTGGTCGGATGGTTAGGGTGATTATCTCATATACAAGCCAGAGTTTTCGGGTTTCAACCTCACCTCAATCCCACCTCCTCCAGACATACTGGGGAAGAGAAGATCCCAGTGATACCTCGTGCTCGTGTCGCTTGTGGCATGTAAAATATCCTAAGAATTGCCGATTGGAAAAGCCTAGCAAAATTGCCTCTGTCGTGGCCTTCGGTTTCCTGGCTACGATCGGAAGAATGTCAAACCTTCAGAGTTTCTGAGACTTTTTTGCTCATTAAAATAAAATAGTTCTAAAAATAGCTCTATAAATAGAAAATTTTTATTCATTTTCATTTGGCAGAAATAAGCTAACAGTGAAAACATATACTAGAAAATATACATAATATTTGCGTGTTTTTGCTATCGGTTCATAGCGTGATCGACATTTTTACCGAATTAATTCGCTCTTCCCTCATAACAGTTGTTTATGTATACAGGTAAACAAAAAGTGGTATCCTCTTATTTGTGGCTTACAACTTTTTCTTTTGAAGAGCATCAAGAGTTGTAAAATGTATATTACATATTCTATTTAAGAAAATAGGCACACCCTCATTCTAAAGAAAAAGCATGCATACGAAAAACTTTTTGAGTGCGCAAACCTTTCATGATTAAACAAAAATGTTAGATCATTTTTTTTTTTGTTACAGCACAATATTTTGTCATTGATTGCAGTTGTATAAACCATAACCAGCGCGCTGCCACAAAAACGTAACTTGCACCACTTTTTTTGCGTTGCAATATATGTGTAAAACTAGAAGAGGTAAGGCAACGAAGACACGGCCGACCGACGCACGTGTTCCGGAAGTGCCCTCCATTCGGGCTGACAGCGAACACACAGACCGGAAGAGGCAGGACATGGATCGAACTCAAGCCATCTGTCATGGTCCCCAAAATTATCCGGTGGCTAAACTGGCTGGTGACATCGCCCATTCATAAAGTCAGTTCTCAGGACGACAGAGGGGATTTGGAATTGGCTTCCGGTAATGACGTCATCTCCGCCACAGGCAGGCCCTCTACCGGAACTTTCCCGAAATTATGGTGCAGCGGACGTGTAGGCGTTAGGTTGTGGCCAGCTCTTGTCCAATGCCAGATTAAATGGATACGCGTGCTTTGGAAGCCGTTCAGTGCCATGTTCATATGAAGTGAATTAAACATGTAGAGTTCCACAAAATAAAAATAATGGATATTGACATGAAAAATAAGCCTAGTAGTGCGCTAGAAATACCATCAAATCACGACGTTTCATGGATGATACGCCCCGTTATCGAATGAAAATAAAAACAAAAATCAGCTTTAAAGCATCACCTTAAAAATTGTCTTGTGCCTCTGCAGACAGCATGCATGATATATTTTTGAGCGTTTATAATCTGTACAATGCGTTTAAGCTGAATTTTATACTTATTTTTATTTTCACTTGATAACGAACGGGTGGAATTAATCCCCAAAACGTTGCGATTTAATTGTATTTTTTGAGTACTACTCGGTGTATTTTTCATACCCATTACTTTTCAGTGTGTGCTCTCTTTTATAATAAATGGATATTGTTGCAGATTGAAGAAGTTATAGAAATAACAGATTAATTATTCGCTATGTCAGCAGATAACATAGTTCTGTTGGAAGCTGTTTGATGTTCTCGTGTTATTTTCTGTAAGCTTATTTCATGTGCATTAACTTTAAACACTTTTCTTCGGTTGTTGAATTATTTAATGATATGACAGATCGGAGATGGTACCACAGTAAAATGGAATGAATCTCAGTTGTAAATATCCCTTTTTTTTTTTTATTAAGGTGAACTAATAGCAGGTCGAGCTTTTTTTTGGGTGGTTATATGATTGTCTTCCAGCTCAGGTTGTTCCTACACTTCATACGGCGAAGGTTAAAAAGCATTGGTGAACCGGATTCCACGCACTGCAAATAATGAAGTTAATTTCTAAAACATGTTGTTAACTTTTCTCTTTAATCTGTCTTGTTCTAAAACAGCTAGTAAACGGGATGTCTTGGGTTCGAGTCCCAGTCGGGGCAGTTGGCTTTTCTTTCTTTCTCAGACTAGTGTATTGTGTATCCTCACAAGGCCAGTCTTGAATACAGACTGCTTGCTTCGTTTACCCTTTTACCTTGTGATTTCTTTCATTATTTACTACTTGCATTAATTCTAGTGTGGAGGCCAAGAAGCAAAGTTGCTTTCCCTGCTGTATGTATGTTTGTGATCTCTAGGTCACCAATGAGAAAGATTGAACAGCTACTTAGCTCGGCTGGAGCCTGTAGCCAGTACCCGCCTCGGTAGCGCAGTGGTTAGAGCACCCGGCTAGTAAACGGGATGACCTGGGTTCGAGTCCCAGTCGGCGCAGTTGTCTTTTCTTTCTTTCTCAGACTAGTGTATTGTGTTTCTCACAAGGCCAGTCTTTAATGCAGACTGCTAGCTTCATTTGCTGATACCTAGCAAAATTGCCTGTCTCTCCTTCTGGCGCTAAGGCTAACGCTGTCATCACACAACATCAATCCTAATAGTTGTATTATTAAACGTGGATGAAGTCACAACAGATATGTTATGGGTAACAACTTTGCTCAGAATTCAGACTTGGTAACCATAAATCGAAAGCCGTTGCCAGCTACATTAGAATTTCTTTGTAACGTTTCCGAAGGTTTCATCCTTCTTCCACAGCCTACCCAGACTTGGTTATACAGGTCAGTACTCCGTTTACTTACTTCCCATACGTCACCTCTCGTCGTAACACACTATCATCAGACAAAGCCATGCAGCCACTCGGGAACCTGTATACCGTAAACATGTACGCTCGTAGTCGTATATTCTCTTCATTCAAGAATACCAAAAAAACGCCAATTTACAAGTAAGTCTGTTGTACTCGGAAACCCCTGCTTTGTTTCCATTTGAGGGGATCGTATCGTAGTTGCAAAGTTGGCAAAATCTGAACACGTGGGTTATTTGGTCTATGAGAGGGATAAAATTCGCAACATATACGGAGTACGTGGCAAACCATTAGTCATTAGCAGTGCAAATATAGCCTATGCATACGAAATCAAAATTCCCATACAAAAGCTCGCTGAACGATTTTTACAGGCAGACTTTCTCTCTGCAGTTTCATGTCTCTTCGCTAGATGTTAGCTAATTCACAAACACCACGTTGTAACGTATGAACAGTCCTTGGTGAGTAAGTAAATATTTACTCGCAGTAGAGTGAGTAAATTCTTCATCCTAAATCATGGTAGCTGGAAGAAGCCAGCAAAACAAGAGGACATGTTGGCACTTAACGATGGCATGAAAGCAAACGTAGACCCTAAAGCTGCATGAAGAAATGGAATATCACACTTAGAAGGAAAGTGTGATACAACAGGCCCCACGTGCAACATCAACCGGATCCTTACTCAAAGGATTTAACAAGTGTCAACGAAACGAAGAGCCAATGAGAGGACGAGAATCTGGGCAATCCTTTACAATATGACGAGTACAGCGTAACACAAGATAAGTCATGAACTCTTATCGCCAAATTTTGGACCTTCGAAATTGTTCGCAATTTTTAACAAGTTTGATTTGGAAAATGTAGCTGTTTCTGCATTAATACAAATTCAAATTTTAGTGGCGATAAGTTGACTGAAAAAGGACAACGAAAAATCAAACAGCTTATTCAATTTTTCCAGCTCATGTTTTGATTTTGCCAACTGTATCCGGTTTTCATGAAGTACGGCTTTAGTTCACGTTTCTGTTTTAACTAAAACCAAAGCACTGATGGGCTGGCAGACGAACTAGTAAATCAAATAGGCAACTCTGCATTAATATTTGAGATTTTATTTGATATCATAACTTCAGATGGCGATAACTTGGCAGAAGCCTTTACGAAGTGTTGTTTTATGCAGAGTTTGTCGATGTTTCTGCTTTACCTAAGAAACGTTTTAAATCCTGGCAGTGATGTTGTATTTTAGTATATTAATATATCAATAATTTTCTACCCTCCTAAAATACCAGTTACGAGTTGCTCCACGCTGAAACCCCTTCTGAGCGGCACTGTCTAATCGAAGAAGAACTATAAAAAGTAAAATGGCCAACTCAGTTTTTAGTTTTGCCAACTGTGTACGATTTTCGCTAAGTTAATTGTTATCACGACTTCAAACTCGGTGGGGATACAGTTTTGTGCATTTTTTGTTTTTATTTTCGACATATATTTATGATACTTTTAAGTCATGGTGGTGACCTAGCAAACAAAACGGCCAAGTCAATTTTCAATTTCGCCAACTACGCAAATTTTCGCGGAGCTTCTTTTTCCTTACTCGTTACGTCCAAGCTATGAGCTTACATACTCTTACCAGTCCCGTGGCTATCAGGAGAGCTGCAGGGAAGCAACCAGAAATGATCAGGGGCAGCGTTTCCGTTACTCCCAAGCTACACAGAAGTGTTGCGAAAACTGATGGGAAAAAAATGTATTGTAAACTTTACTTTCCAACTGACTGAATGATGATAATAATTAACCAGTACTCGTGGAAACGGGAATTTGCAGTGAAAATTTATCCGAGTTTGCCAACTCGACAACTCGAATTCGCAACAGTATGCGTTTCTTGAAAGGTTGGGGGGGGGGGAGGGGGGCGCCCCCCCCCAGTAGCTACGGCCCTGGCAAAGAAACATTATAATCAACAAGCTGCAAAGAAGAACAGGATGGAAAACAAAATTGGCTCGAAACGTGGTAAATAAAAATACACTAGGTAAAATATACGACGAGGTTTCGTATCAATAGATATTTTATTTATTTATTTATTTAATAACAGCATTAATCGTCATTTTTTTAAAGAATTGGACGATATCAATACACAATTTCTACAAAAAAAAAACACTTAACTGGGGCACAAGTCGGTCACGACCTACCAAAGAACAACAGGAAGAGGAAATTATTATGCATGTAAAGTATGAATCGGATTGTAAACCCGACATTTTGACCGTATGCTTTGTGTGATTATGTGTCCGTTTGTTCCTCAAGTACGGTCAAACGCATGTACGGATTCGAATGAACTATGGAAGGATTGTTGAACGATGAAATAACACTGAATGTACAGTATTGGACAATGACATTTAGACCAAAAAATGTTGGCTTCTCTGCTACGCTCCTTTAAAGATTACTTCCTTCAGGGCGTCTTTGGCTGCGAAAGTTCGATTGTTTTGAGATATTGCTTTCAGAAAAGACGAATATGCGTATTTCGTATAGCAGGTGGGGTGAATGATAGACTGTGACGACGAATAATTACGACATTAAGTCCGTTTTAGCTGTCAGACATCTTGGACAACGAGTCCATTTCTCGCACGCGGGTAAAGACGGTTTAAGGAAGCGACGATTTGCAGACTGAGCTTTAATGATGAAGGGCTCGTTTACGCAACGAGACCTTCTCGCTCTCCGAAAGCTAGTTGCTAGGCAACCGTTATTTATTTACGATTAATTTCCCGTTTCTATTAAATGATTGCGGTAATAGACAACAAATTAAATGTATTATAAATAACAACACGGACAAAGAACAAACTGCAACAGTCATTTTTAACATTGCAACAACATTGTTGCCATTTCACGCTATTTCCAAAATTTGCTATTCTTAGTGAAAAAAACAGCTTCTAGCAGTGATCAAACGACGGTAGAATAAATAGCTACTCGCAGCGAGAATTCAAAATCGAACATGGCGTCCATTTCGGAGTTATCGATTCGAAGACAAACCTTCGAATACCGGAATTCAGAAATCTGTCCGTCGTCGTGTACTGCAGTAAAAATTGTTTTCTTGTTGTCATAAATCGAAGCTGTCATGTTGCACGCATTGTACGTCGTGTCGCGAGGCACGAGGAGAAAATTTGCGTCTGCGTTTTTGCCATGGTTACCACGTATAAACAACTAGAAAGCCGCGTTCTCCGACAAAGGCGAGAAGCAGCCAGCAGATTTAGTATTGACCAAGTAAAAGCTAGTAAGCGAGAAAATTGTCCTTGCGCAAAAGCGCCCTTAGTCTGGATAAGGCAAGGCTTGGTGCGGTTTAAACATTGGCGTAATGCACTTTAATCCTTCATGGATGTGAGAAAAAATTGATGGTTTTCGCTTTAATGACGTTACTTCGGTATATATTAACCGACAAAATGCAAGCTGCAAATGAAAATTCCGGAAACGTTGGGCTTAGTTTTCATTTTACCTTTAACTATTGACTGAACCAGCGGCGGAATCACACCGAAAGGGGGGTGGAGGGTGGGTGGATGGGGGGGGGGGTTTGGGGAAGGCTTGGGCAATCCCCGCCACAAACCGACCAAATATATATATATATATATATATATATATATATATATATAGTGGGTAGGGGATTTATTTATATATATATAAGGGGGTAGGGGCTTGCGTTCGTTGAAATCAAATTCGCTATACGAAAGGCAAAGAAGTTAATATTTGGAAGCTACAGAAAAAGTGGCCGTCTGAAAAACGTCAAAGGGTAAAGAAGCCACGAAAAATAAAGGTTACGGAAAAACCGATGGAAACTTAAACTATTTACAGTTTTCTTTAGCATTTTGTTTTCATAGGTTGGGTGGGGGGGAGGGCTGAGGCTTATTGGCGCGTCAACAACTAGGTCATTAGCGCCAACCTCAGCCACAGTGCAGTGGTCCGGTTTGCCACTGCCCCACGTATTACAAAGATATTAAACAAACCTAGGTAAGAAATTCTACTAGGAAACGGTTTTTTCATTCAACTTTTTCTTTCTTCAATTTTTTTTTCCTCGGACTGTTTTACTTCGGCTGTTTTCCAACGGTTATCTCCCGTGTCTTTTTTTTCACGGCATTTTTTTGTCCTTTGGCTGTTTGTCCATTCTTTTTTTCCTGGGCTTTTCTTCCGCGGCAATTTTTCTTTTTGTTTTTTTTTTCTCCCATGGGCTGCTTTTTCCAGGTCCCCCCCCCCCCCTAGGCTCTTTCCACGGCCTTTTTATTCCTAAATTCAACTTTTTTGAATGCATTCCTTTAAAACAAAACCGCAAAATCGACTTTAAAAACAAAATCAATTTTAAAACTATTTCGCTCTATTTATATTTACAACTATATGGGGGAACACTTTTAAAGTTAATTTAAGACTTTAAAGATAGGTTTTTGTCACGCATAACGATCTTTTTTTTTCTGAGACTGAACAAACCACCACATTTTCTTGGCCTATCCAGATTCCATAAATAGAGATTTGCAATTTATGTGATTGACTGACTTCATTCTGCACTCAACTAATTTTATTTTTTCAGTTGCAATAGGAGATATAGTATTTTATTTATTTTGCGGTTAATATTATTCGTTTATTGAATTCCATAACTTCGTAATATTTAAGAATTTCCCAGAATCAGGCATATGGATGTAGACTTGTAGCTACCGCTTCTAAACTGTCTAAATTTCAGTGTCCAATACTGTACGTGCTTGAGTTTTTACCTGTTGCTAAATATCCAAAATGACGGACCAAAATGGTGCCTAGAAAAGGGGTTTTGGATTATATGTTCTAAATCATTCACCAGACAGAACACAAACTGATTTATAATATGCAGAACAGCATTTTTCATCAAAAAACGGTGCCATTCAACTTTTAGGAAACTCTTACAGATATCAGCTCAATATAGCATCCAAAATTCGGTTAGTGGCAGTTGATAGACAAACGCATGAAGCGATGTGAATGAAATTAGGTAGGAATATTCTTTGGCATTGGTAAGGCTGAAAAAGAACGGTTTACGTCAGTTATTGCCAAACGCATGAGGCGATTCAAATGGAATTTCACCTATATTCTTCGAAATACGATGTATAGGTACTTGATATCCGTTGAAAAAAAAATTCAAAATGCCGTCCAAAAAAACAGTTTGGGGCATTTTTGCGGCCAAAGGAACTCACTAATCTTCTTGAGCGTCTGTGGCGATCGAAGTCGAAGTCTACTGGTCATAGAACTATATTCGATAATCCTGAGGAAGAAAAAAAGTTCAATTTCCGTTATTTACACAAAAATAGTTGACGTTCTGAAATTTTTTGACGGAGTGAAGCAGTATCATTTTAACTCGATATTTTGGAACTTTGCACTATCTGTTCGTTTGACTGTCTGTCGATAATCTCTTAAATATGGCTGAACGACGGATGTACTTTATTTTGTACCGGTTGCTAAAAATCCAAAATGGTGGAACAAAATGACGTCCAAAAAACTGTTTTGGGCTCAGGCCTATATCTTCTAAATCTTTAATCGGGTTGAACACAAACTGATTTAGATGACAGCGAATAACATTTAGAAAAATATGCATCATTCAACTTTTTGGGAAAATTAAAATTGTCGACCCAATATGGCGTCGGGCCGTCGGACGAACGTCTAACTGGAAAATCGTCTAATGGGATTATTGTCTAATATACGCATAAATAAAAAATCTGGAAAATCATTTAAACGGAATATCGTATAGTGGATAAACGTCTAACTGGATAAACGTCTAACTGAATAAACGTCTAACTGCAGTTTCTGATGTTATATGTATAGCTGCAGCAAGCGCGGCAGCGCAAGCGAGGCAGGGACAATATACGATTATCCATTATACGAATTTCCTGTTAGACGACTTTCCATTATACTGTTATACGGTATACGTTCTTCCAATTATGCGATTTTCCAGTTAGACGATTATCCCTCGCCCCTTACGGTGTCCAAAAAGTGGTATATAGTGGTTAGCGGCAATGCGGCACTACGGAGTTATTAGAATGAAAGTTGGCATGAATATTCTTTGAAATAAGGTTGAACGACGTACGTATTTGATTTTATAACAAATATTAAAACATTTCGAATGCTATAAATTCAAAATGGCGGTCCAAAAAAGCGTCTAAAGAATGGTTTATGGTTTATGCCGAATGGAATTTGGTAAGAATATTTTTTGAGATACGACATTGAAATTACATTTTATACCAATCGATAAAAATCGAAAATGGCGGCCCAAAATGGGGCCCAAAAGCAGTTTGCAGCCATTACGGTGAAAGGAATTAAATCATCTTCTCGAAGCGTTGGGGTGATCGAAGTCTACAGGTCACAGAACATAGAACAGGTCACAGGTAGCATAATTTGGTAATTGTTTGGAAACCTTACTTTTCACGCTATTGACATAATTCACCTACCTATCGATTACATTCGTCGTTACGGTTCCGAATATTATAACGAAAACGTGCGCAAACACTTATTTATTTTTGAAAAAAATATTAAAACACGTTAAAACACAGCTCACTGCAAGCTAGATGCGGCAGCCATACTACTCGATGATACCGCAACAAGAAGTTATCCCTCGAAGTTATCCCAAGAAGTTAGACCTGATTTCGACCGGAACGTGCCTAAACGGAAATTACCTTCATTTTCGTAATGTAGGTGGTAAGTACTTGTATTTCTATACGAATATTTCTTTACAGTATGAAATACGGTCCGTAGGGGCGCGCTTCGCGATCATGATTATATACATCAAGAATTTGTGTAATCAGAAATAGTATGACGCAAACATTTGTGAAACAAGGAACAAATTATGCTACTTCCTTATTTCACAAATGCTTGCATCATACCTTTTCTGATTACACCAATGTAATATATGTATATAATAATGCACGCGAAGCGCGCCCTTGCAAACTGTGATTCCAGCCACAAATATCGATATACACCGTCTGACTGAGAAAAAGATAATTTCAGTTTAGTAACGTTCCGGTCGAAATCAGGTTTTATTGTTGCGCGTATAGAATGGTGGCCGCTTCTAGCTTGCAGTGAGTAGCGTTTTACCGACTTTTAATATTTTTTTTTATGATTCGTTATGATTTTCGGAACGGTAACGACGAGAGGAATCGATAGGTAGGTGAATTACGTCGCTAGCGTGAAAAGTAAGGTTTCCAAACAATTACCTATAATTTAAAAGTTTCTTAAGTCGCCTACCCATCACAAGTCAGGAACGACTAGAACGGAACAGAATTGTAAGCCTCAATCCCCCCCCCACCCACCCACCCACCCAGAATTGTAGAATCCATTCAGAATGTTTCCCGACCTCCTGTGGAAGACGCTATCAATTTATGCCATAACCTTCCCCATAATGTAGTGTGCTGGAGTGTTCGCTACCAATCAGCACATTCAAAATTCTTGACTCTCCAATACACCTATCCCCGTCTATTTCATGTCACCTACATGCCTTAACTCAAACCGTTAGCGTTTCTAATGGTCTTGGGAGTTACTTCTGTTTAGTTATTTAAAAGTCGTAAAACATTCAGAATATATTCTTGGAAAGGTCTTCCATAAACCCTGTTTTAAAATATCAACCCGTAAAGTGCAAAGTTGTGCAAGAAGGCTTATGGGCTTCGTCGTCTCCGACTCCTATATGTAGATAGATACTCTCGGTACTCAGTAGGCTAAAGGCACCTTCCCCAGTTTAAAGGGAGCGGAGCGACTATTCTGCCACTGACGAGCCAAAGTAGAAGCAACAACGACATCGAAAGAGAAGTCACGTGAGTTGTGAATCCTCCCCGCAAACAATTACCGCTAGTCCCCGTCCAATCAGCGTTTGTCGGCACTTAATGGCGCGAAACGGGCAGGAGCAGGATGTCGTCGGCTGGAGGCCCCCTCGGGAGAAGGCCCTAGCAACCATGGCCGGGCCCTAGGCCTAATCAAAATGGTAGCTGGGCGCTTCGTCAATTGCCAAGAAAACGGTAACGACGCAAAGACGAGCTGAAGACTAAAGTCGACAAAAGATCTCGTTCAGGCACGACCAACGCCGGGGAGAATGTTTAAGTTCGAAAAGACTAAGTGCCTGCCTCCTTAAGTCGTAGAAATAGGAGATGTGATTGCTTGGGTAGACGAGTACGAGATCTCGGCAGCCTATGCAAATGGCCTGCATTCCTTACTCTATAGTCCAAATGGTACCAAAAGATGATCTTAAATGATTTCTTTTAAAAGCCACAATGCTATACGTTTACTCACACGAAACAGACTTAATACGGGAAAAAGCAAACACAGACAAATATTTAAAAAAAAGTTTGTATAATACACAAATTATAGTTTATAGTCGTTTTATAGTACTACGTGGAGCTGAACTAATTTACATTTATAAGCATTTCACCCACTTAACCATCCGGCGAGTTACTTTTTTTTTGCGTGACCGAATCTTACGGGACCAAACTGTCGCACTATCTGTCATATTGGGACCGAATTGTGCCACAAACAACTTTACTGGCATAGGGGATATTCCGATAACGAATACTTGATTCAAATACCAGGCGTATATCTGGATTTAGCCCAACTGCATGATTGGTAACCTTTCCCACAGTGCTTAGAAAGGTTAAGGGCTCCTTTTAATACTGAGACGTGCATGGTGTTTCCGACAGTCTCCTTGGCTCACATGTCTACCTCAACCAGCTACGATGATACCCGTCAACTACGTAATACGAATTCCCGAAGAAACAAATTTAACGTATTTTTTTTTTACAGCGGTTTGTTGCAGAGCATTCTTGAGTGGCTTTGACGAATTGATCTTATGAAAGCCATAAAATGCACAAATTATAATCATCGTTGCAACGTTTCGGACTCAAGATCGAAGCAAACTAATTGAAGATATAATGTTAATTTGTATATTAAATAGATTTTTTTAATATTCTGTAGTGACTCATCCTGCCTCAGCTCCTACCAACGCCAATATTGGACGACCTGATGCTGGGACTGATGACCCAGCATCTTGATTCCCTTGAGCTGAGCTTGGATGACGATCTTAAGTGTGCCCTGCCACTATTCTTAAACTCACTCACTGTATTGTTACACTACAATGTATTCTGAAATCACATCAATTGTAAAGCATGTGCATTGCCTAGCCAACGTATTGTTAGTATTAGGTAATCACAATAATAATGCATTCCAAGTCCCCATTCCATCCCAGTCCTCCATGACAGTAAGTAACATTTGGCGACTTAACTGGAAAATATTATTATTCCTCCCCAATTTCCCCAGTCCTCCCCACTTAAGTCATCATGTCCTCCTTATTCATTTATCACCATCCATCACATTAATAATTATGTATAGCTTGTTTGGGAAAGTCGTCGCAGGCTGAGCTATGTACAAAATCTTGCATTGACCATCAAATAAAGAACCCAACCAAATATGTCTTATTAATTATTGAGTTTCCTGCATTAAACCATCCCCACACCTTAGTTATATCACTTTAGAGTCACCCACTCCCCCAAACCTCTACATTTTTGGTGCATCGACCGGGAATCGAACCCGGGTCGCCCACGTGGCAGGCGAGCATTCTACCACTGAACCACCGATGCACCAAAAACAATAGTTATTCAACATGTGAACTGACTAACGATGTTCAACCAGTTCTAATACACTGAATTCCATGTAAATTAGTTTGCGAATGATCAAGACTATACGTTATCATTATTCCACCAAGGTATGAATGTTCTTGGCACACCAATCAGTCAGTGTCAGAGAAAGAACAAACATAATGTACGCCGACGTCTACCTGCTTATGGATTGAAAGCGTGAGGGCGTTTGCTAGAGCCCGGTACGTGTGACGTCATCTCGTGACAATCGAAACGGACAGGGAAGTAGATTTTTGGCACCGTTCCTCAGGGTCCCGTCACCGAAGGTCACCATGGTCGCGAAATGGTATATGGCAATGTGTTACAAACACCATGTTTCCATTTTCATGGAAGGGCTGAAAATATGGTTAAGTTCATACCAAATTTGACACCTGTCTCTGCCCAAGAGAATTAAGGGAATGGGCCAAAACACACAGACAGACAAGGAAAGAACAAAAGAACGAGAGACCGGCAGTGCATGTGAAAGTCGAGAAGTGAAACTAGACATGCTGGGTCCACAGACTGCTTCGGTAGTAACGAAGAAGTTTTCTCATTTTGTTGTTATAAGTTAGTAAGTAAGTAAGTAAGTTTATTCATGCAACAAAAATTACAAAATTTTAAAGCGCAAAAGCATACACTCATCCCTCAAGAGGCCATGGTTGCGTCTGGTTTGGGAGCAGTAGACAAAGAAAAACAACTTAGAAAAGCATATAAACCACATTGAGTCGCTTCAAAGATCGTTCACAAGGTATTTATCGGGTATGAAAAATAAACCATATTCCGAAAGTTTACAGATTCTTAGGTTGGAAACGCTTGAGATGAGAAGACTAAAGTTGGACTTGACATCAAACAATTGAACTACTTTTGCACACAAGATTAGGCACCAAAATAAGACAACATCGAGATAAATGTAGACATGCATAACAAATTTATGAAAAAGGGAAATAAAAGCAGAACCAAAAGGGAAGTGAAATATATAAATCAATCTCAAAGAAAACTCGAGTAAAGCAAAAACAAACAAAATTTAGTCAAATACTTAGCAATAAATTGCAGAACCAAAAAAGAAAAGACACAAAAAAGATACAAAACATCAAAGTTTCTAAGAAAGGTAATTTTTAAAAAAAAGCCTCCAAGTGCATGAGTCAAACAAAACGACGCTTCGGAACCTAACCACTCCGTCATTAGGCCCTAGCTAAAACCAAAACATAGCAAAAACCGCCGTTTACCAAAGCATAAGCGGAGCCATACGAATATTACCATCTAAGAATATATAATTTCAGCATTCAGTAAGCAAGTAACCCTATGTTTAAGTTAATCCTTTGAAACAATTCACCTCGGTACCGTGCATTGCGACATTGTTGCAAGCAACGATTGTTGCCGCCCACTTAAAAACAATTCAACTCCTTTCTGGAAGTGAACATTTAGGAAATAAATTAAACTTTTCCATCGTATCAGGCTGCCAATTTCGAACCAATCGTCGTTTGGTTTAAAGTTGTCTGGTTTAGTAGACACGGGTTGTTGTTTTTTTTTTTTTTTTTTAGCTCAAACGCCGACAATGGTACAGTCCACGCGACTAAAACTTTGTTGGCCGCATTGGTACCACAACAATACCAAAAAACGAACCCAAAAACGGTGCGGAAGGTCTGGTAAATGGCGCCATCTCTTCCCAGCCCGAAAAGTGTCCCAACCCGAATTTTAAGGCGAATCCCGTCAACAGATGGCACTACAGGGTGGGGTACTTGATTGTACGATGGAATGGCGTGGCCGTTTCAAAAGTGTTCAAAGGGTTTAACGAACCACTCCTGGTCATCTGCCCTAAGGCCCTAATTAAGGCCCTATGTCTGCAATTAAAGCCAGATTCCCAGGCGGTCACCCACCTAAGTATCAATCCAGCCCAATGCTGCTTAACTTCGGGGATCTGACGAGAACCGGTGTTTCCAGCACTGCAAGGCCGCAGACAACATTTCTTGTATGAACGACAAAGGATACGACCGCGTTGTTTCAGACCGTGAAATTGACAGTGTTATTTTTTTTTAACCATTTGTAATGGTTTATTGTTTGCATTCTTCACCCTAAAAGAACTTTCACTACGGCATATCTTATCGACTGGCTTTGTGTTGTCCATCTAGTGCTCGGGGCCACTAACCTTCTATATTGGGCTCCCTCACCACCGCTGCTGAAAATCTGCTTAGACAGCCAACGAAAAACGGGAATCTAAAAATATATTTGAGGTAGGAATTTCAACGTCAAACTGTTGAATTACATGAACGTAACCTTTCTTGTCATGACATTTTAACCATCTGTGAACAAAATGGCAAAAGGTTAACGTGTCCCAAGCAGATGAATAGACAGACAAACAGCCAAATAAAATCCAAAATCAGTCGATAAATTAGACGTCGCTTGCTTCGCTCACCCTGCTAATTAACCCCCCAACGCCAGAGCGAGGTTCAAATACTCCTCTGAGTGACACACTTGAAGGGGAGGGGTGCAGAAATATCTGGAAATAGAAGATCGGCCTTATTGAATGGAAGCTTTCTGCACGTCTGGTGAACGAGCTAACAAATTACCCACGACACGTTCGGCTCTGCTTCTGTAGAATTATTTTCCAAGCCCCCAAAATATAGGACTACCACTCTGTCAGTGGCACTATCTTAACCGCAAAATAAGCAACCATTTTTTTTTTCTTGCCGTCACATCCTGCTGTCTGCCGCTAGGCCACTGCTTCTTTAGCTTGAGGCATGCCACCGCCCAGATTTTTCAATTAGTTTAGCATTCCCCCAATTTTAAAAGAGCAGCGCAGACCTGCCAATTGAAAAAGTTAAAAGAGGGAAGCGGATGGTAGGGAGGGACGACTGGGGAAGAATAGGCTTGCTGGTGTAGTAAGATAGAAATAAATTATTTCAAATATTGAAAAATTTCTTTCCCGTCGCGCAGCTAAGAGGCAATGACGAAGAATACGGGCCTATGAAAGAAGATAGGAAATGTATATTTTGAAAGAAAATCGCTTCCAACGCTGGGTAACGTAAATTGACTCCAATTGTTGGAGCCAGAAGAAGATGCAGACGTTGACACGTGCGTCTGATGATTTGATCAAACCATTTCAAAACGAACAAAAGGTTCTTTTTCTTGGAATATCAGACTGGTTTGAATACAGTACAAGACACAGCTAAGAAATCAAAATATATGTGTAGTATGCAGAACTGCAGCAAGTAAGAAAGCCAACGCCTAGATGGTGACGTTATTTCGATGCTCGTATATGCAGCACTCTTTATCATACCGAAATCATAGAGACTATTGGCTTGAAATCTTGTCCTAATTTTCATTAAGATACGTTAATACAGAACAAAGTCTCAATAGCGCTAATATACACATTAAAAAAATTTTTTTTTATCAAACCTTCGTCATACCAGCCATTAACACATGCATGAAAAACACTAGAACTTGGTATTTTGTGGCTCATTGGCATTAAATATCGGCCACTGTTAGGGCGTGTTTACGCAGCGACTCGCCTTTGCCTTCTCGTAGCTAGAACTTAATCGCGATGGCAAAGGTGACATTGCCATGGTAACAACGCTAAATGGATTAGCTAAATCCAACATCGTTTGAGTAAATACTTGCAGTTTTATAATCCGTGCCAATAATATAAGGAATTTCCCATGACGAAACAATTTTTCCAAACGCTTCCGAACTCACGTTATTTGCTGTTTTTATTGCGAGGCGCAGACATAAAACCGCCGCCACGTTCGAATTTGAGGTGATTTCTAGCTTCTAGCTGCGAGAATGCAAAAGCGAGTGATTGCGTAAACGTGCCCTTAATGCCAATGAGCCACGAAATATCAAAGTTTATAGGGTCCGCGGTCTATCTTGGGTCCTCCGCAGCACGAACACAGATAATCGACTTCAGTAGCAGAGTGCCTTGTTGATATCCAAGATGGTTACAAAAACAATGGCGGCCATCGATTAAAGCCAACCCATCCAGGAAGACGTAGCCGATCACAAAATACTTGCAGGACTCAAGATACACCGCGCACACAATAATGTTTTTTTTTATCATGCATGTTTTAATGGTTCGTATGACGAAAGTTTTATAAAAGAAAAAAGAAAACAAATGTGTACATTAGAGGTATTGTTGCTTTTTTCTCTCTTAATCAGTTGAAACGCTTGTTTCTTTTCGTAAAAAAAAAACGTTAAGAGTCACACATTCAGTCGCCCGCCAACATTCAACGACAACATCAACGAACGTCCTATCAAAATAGCATTCTTCAGGAGCTAGACACTTGGAGCTAGACACTTGCGTCTTTACAGCTAAGACAATTTTTTTGGGTTGTGTATCTGAGAATAACAATGCGACGGAAAAGGCTGTTGTTTAATCAGGAGATTTTCGTCGCCTGAAAACACAAAATTCCCGATAAGTGACGCAGCTTAACAGAAAATTGAACCATGAGTCTATGAAAAGTTCCGTAGGAACGAGTAATTTTCATAGACTCATGATTGAACCTTATTACTGGCAAAAACGATACAAAAAGATTGGTGTTTCTCCACAAAACAAAACTTGTTAAGGATTCCTACCCATTTTTTTTCGCCGGTTGACTTTAACTTTAACTTTAAATAATATTCCAAGTCTCCTTGACAGTCATTTCATGAAAACACAAATTGAGGGGGGAAAAAACAGTATCCTTAAATAGCAACAATAGGCGAAGCAATTTGCTTCAACACAAAAAATAAATAATTAGACAGTAAAAAGTGCATAGTAATACTTAAACCAGCCAGAAGTAAATATAACTTATAACTTATGCTTTTAAGTTAATAATGGTAGGAATACTTACAGCAGCTGTACATGCTTAGATAAAACAATCGAAACCATGCAGGTTCTTTCGCCAAGTGAATTCCACCGGCTAACACTTCAAACGGTAAATGAATTGTTTAAAATTGCGCAATAAGCAATTTTCACTGTGGAAATTTAAATTTGTGGTTGAAGGGTGCAAGTAAAATGGGGCCTTCTGACCGGCAAATTAAGCCACAAGTGGATTTTAATTTTCAACTGGTAAAGAACTTCACTTTCAAGATGTTGGATCTGATTCTCTTCAAATAACTTCTCCAGAAAAAAGTTACAAATGAAGATAAGACGGTGGGACCTTTTTTACGTTCACATTCCTATGAAATTTATGATATCCACCCAAAACCAAAACTGGCGTAAAAAGCCGCCAAGTTTCCAAAAACGATCGGCCATTGAAGGTAGTGATATCATTCAACCAGAGAAAGACCGCCAAGGTTAATCCTATTGTACTACGTTATTTCTCTTGTATGATTTTCACTGTCTGGCTTGTTTTCCTCTGTCCTTCATGTAATTATAGTGTCTGCGGCCTATCTTGAGTTCGCTCCAGAACGACACGGATAATCGATTGTATGTTTTTGGTAGCAGAGTGCCTTGTTGATATCCAAGATGGTTACAAAAACAATGGCGGCCGTTGATTAATGCCGCTCCCTCCAGGAAAACGTAGCCGCTCATAAAATACCTGTAGGACTCAAGATAAACCGCATACACAATAACAGCGAATTGTGCGTATCAGCACAGCCGGCAGGCATGCTTATTACAATTTGTTTGCACACTACAATTTTCAGGAAAAGGATAGGGAGATTTAAGTTGATATGTTCATTAATTAAGAAGCATTAACCTGAGGAGATTATCAGTCCCGAAGAGGAGAAAAGTAAGGATAAGGAGAGAGAGATAAATATATTTACTCAGGAGTAAAACCACCTGGGTTGTCCACCCCAAAACTACATTACAAACCTATAACAAAAGAAAACAAGTATCTTAACAAGAAACTTAACTTAAAACAACAGACTATTGTGAAAAACCCTGTGCGAACCTGGCTGATGGCTAAAAAATTCACCACGCCCGTAAATTCCTGTAGTTCATTTGCACTGTATGAGATGAGACACCCAATAGTTCCACGAGTGATACCGCTGAACTGAATGTCGCAGAAAACCTCGCAAGCACAGCCCTAAACAAGAAGTAGTCCAGCATAAAGTGCTCCATGACTCATTTTCCGAGCCGCAGTAGCATTGAGGAAATTCAACATAACCCAGGTTGATCAACAGCACCAAGACCGAACGACGAAGAGAGGACAAAAGACTAGGTGCTGGTCTTAGAACCGGCCCAGCTACCTGGGAAACGTTATAGATGAATGAAGGGTAAAGAGGTGCCTACCTGAACCCTCCTTGAACCATCACTCCTCCCACATGTATGACACCACCTCTCTGAGTTTTGCCCCCAAATCACCTGGACTTTGCACCACCCACTCCTAGTATTCCATGACAGCCACAAAGTTCCACACCATAAAATAGGGTCCTGGCACCCAGCACACAAAAGCCTCACCCCAATGTACCCAGCACTGAACAACTTCAACCCAAATATCAATCACCACCAGGTGCACTGAAAGAAAGCACAGCACTGCCTGAAAATCAGTTTTGATGATAAAAGCCCCAACATTTGATGCCAGGCCGTGTTCAATTGGTAGCTATTCCCACCAGCTCTGCCTGCGTTACATGCCCGTTACATGCCCGAGTCGTGGGAGCTGAAATGCATACTGCAGCTTCCGACCGGGAATTTAAATTCCAACTACACCCCTGCCCCAAATGGCACGGAAGCATCAAAGAAAATTTCCAGCACTCTTTCTTCCCCCTGGGAATCAACGTCGTACATACCTTTGGGGTACAGAACGTCACCTCAATTGACGAAAGCACTGCTGTTAAGAACCAAGGAATCACCTGTGGAAAACCTACTGCACCTCTGCCTCCACAACCCAAGACCTACTGGCGGCTGCCATCATTAAACCCGATGCACCCAAGAACGAAAGAAGCCTCGGAGACGACAAAGACTAATTCGTCAATATCTGGTATCCCTGATCCCTTCTTGGGCACCCACAATTCCTCAAATGCACTTGCAATTGCTGTAGAGGCATGTGAACTACTGGTTGGCCTCTACCAGATGACAGAATTGACTGTAATTGGGAACTGGAATGAGTTAGGGTTAGGTTCGGGAACTAAAGTTACTAACAATAAACTTACTAATTGCTACTGGACCAAAGATGAATAATAAGTCATTGCCAGACGTGGTTCAGCATTAAGTTAGATATTTATTAAAAAAAGGCTTGCCTGAGTTTGCGGGGCTGGGTGACTATAAGGCTTGAAAACGAATTACAACGTTAGGTTCAATATAAATTATACAGAGAAGAAAAAAAGTATTCGGAGTTTAAATATTACATAAAGCTAAAGGACTAACCTATGGAGTCAGTATGCCACATTCTGCAGACATTAGGTGAATACACGTTGGAGTTATGTTGGTGCGAATGGAGTTAGGGTTAAAGAACTAACAAAGATCAAAGTAGTCCTATGGCAGGTTGACTTGTTGGCGAGTGGAAAGGAGGATGGGGAATGAATGCCAAACTCGGGGAGCAAGCCAGATATTCACTAGTCACGTGGGGTTACAATGGGTTTTAAATGAAATTTGCAATATGACATACGACTATGTTGTATTGTTTCAAAAGTTGTAGGTGACATCCATCGGAAACACCGTTTCTTGTCAGACCACCAAAGCTAAGCAGTATTGGGCCCATTGGTATTTGGATAAATAACCACCTGGGAAACTGGGTGCTGCAGACAAAGGGCCTTTGGGCTTCGTCCGGTAGGACCGGAAGTGGTTAACGCTCGCTAAAACCTTTGATGACATCAAGGAATTGCGTGGACTGGCTGATGTCACGGTAATTGTTGCGTAACTTGAGTGTAAAATTAGTAAATTGTAAAATAATGAAGTGTCTACAGAGGCTCCGAGGGTGGAAGAAAGAAAGCACGATGTCACCATTCACCGTGTCATGTGAATTTGTGAAAGTGAAGAAAATTAGATAACAAGTGTTATTGTGTGTGGTAAAATGGTAATGTGAAAAAATGAACGCACTTTGTGTTTAAAATATTTCATGTGAGTGTGTTGGTGTGCGTGTGCTTAATTTGTGTATTATACCGGCTTTCTGAAATATGTGTCTGTGTTTGTGGTTTCATATGTGAAGCCTGTTTCCAGTGAGCGATTTGAACGCATCTATAATTTATGAAACAAGCAAACTCCTAGTTAAGGCTGTTTCTTTAGCCATGTTTGTGTTTGAAGGTTTGTGTGTTAGTTCTAGTTCATGCGAGTAATTGCGTATTAATTTTGTGTATGTATTTTTTATGTTTCAATTTTATAGGCGTTTTGATGTTTACGGCGTCTGTTTTGTATGTATTGTGGGTTAGGTGTTCGTTATGTATCATGTGCTTGTGCATGTAATATTTTGCGTGAAATATCCAACCGTTTTGCTTGTTTGATTAGTGGTGTACATGTATGCGTGTGCATTAAGGCTGGCATGTCGCAATCCTTGTTCCCTAGAATTGGAGTTCAAATCATAGCTCGTTGCATTCGAGTGAACTCTAATCCGTTTTTATTTGTGCACCTTCACAGCTGTGACTATGGGGATACGAGCTCAATTTTTTTCTTCTAAACGTTTTTTGTTCAGTGAATTTGTTGGATTTTATCGCTTTCTATTTATTGTAATTGCTACGGTCTGGTCTATAACGTGTGCCGCATGTCCACTGTCCACCGATATTTGTATGCGAAAAAGCGGGTAATTAAAATTGCGTATCATACATGATTGAAATCCTCTCTCCAGCAAAACTAAAACTATTAATTTCTCCGTTTCTATTCAATATATTTGGACCAAACTTGGCCACATAGTGGATAACAACTTTTCCTAACTTTACACCAACTTTTATGCAATTCCGTGCAAGAGTAAAAGTAGGGAGCAACACGGAAATTGGAAAACTGTTTATATGTTGTTGTTGCTCTTCTTCTTGTATGACACGGTTTCAGAAAAAAACTACTGCACCTACCTAAAATCTGAAACATGTTCTTAGCCAGAAATTTCCCTGGACTTCATCCTCAGAGAGACCACTTTTTCGATTGGTCCATTTTATTGTTTTACATTGTTTTAACCATTGTAATTTGGGAACAATGCCACTCAACAAGCTCCAGATCCATTCTTCGTGCACGTGTTATGTCTTTACTAAAAAGTTCATTGTTGAAGGGCAAAATGAAAGAATTGAAAGAAAATGAAAGGTAAAATGGCTGAAGATGTAGATGCGCTTCTGCGAGACCTATTAAG
>JAHWFP010158689.1:55795-145387 GCA_023313725.1 Lithobius niger | reverse complement strand
AGATTTTTGATCTCATAGTAATTATTAGCAAATTAGTACATGCACACACAGAGATGAAACGTCATGGTTATTGTAAGCGCGCAATGCATCATATAGTTACGGGTCGTTAGTAAATAAAGTTCCATTATATTCAACAGAAAATCTCCTAGATGCCACATTTTAAAACGGATTTTTAGCAAGGGAAAGCCTAACGGTAAGGAAATAGACCTTTGGGGCCGTACTTGATGTAGAGGATCGAAAAAAAAATGGCGCTGGGAGGTATATCCCACAGACTAACAAACCACCCAGTCTGTGGTATATCCCTTTAACCAATTTGTAGCGTGCGAAAAATAACTGTCCTTCGTACATGACGTCATTTAAGACATGCCTTTGCGATGACCGCGCAGAGCAAATTGTTAGTCGAGGCAACAATGTGCCAATTTCAACTTCTTTTCAGAGCAACAACGTCCCAGTTTCAACTTCAAGCCAAAGAATTGACAATCAATTTAAAATGCAAAGTTGCCTCCTCTACAGAACATAGATAACGCGTAAACGAAAAAAATAAATAAAACTGCCGTTAAAAATACCAAGAAACCTGGAAACAGAATTAATTTGGATTAACAGAAAATCCAGGGATCCATGCAGATTGAAAAAGAGAACGACGTCGAATCCCTGGAAGGTAGGTTAGTACTGAACGGGTTCAATAATAAATAGGCTGGAATTTAAGCGCAAATTTCCGATGTATTGTGTGAAGACCGTTGCCATCGTCTTAAAACACCCAACTCTGCTGCAGTACCACGTAATACAACTTAATACATTAAGTTTGGAATCGATTTATTTTATTTATTTATTAGTAAAGGCGGTAGCCTTTACTGTAAGGTTTGACCTCGGTTTCCCATGTTAAAGCCGAAATTTGGAAGCTTAATTTCTTCGCCGCCGTTCAACATTTTCTACTGAAATTTGGTATGCAAGCCTTGTGGTACTTGGCCAACGCGTGTACCAAGTTTTATTAATTTCCGATTTGCCAGATTGGAGATCTGGACTTCAGCTGGAATCGTGAGTTTCATTTTTGTCTTATATGGTTGTGGTGATGGACTTTAAACACGTTTATACAATGGTCTCTACAGACTAAACCATTTGTCGTAGAAAGCTGATTCTTAGCTCATTTGAAAGATGTACTTCCGGAGATGTGCCCTTTATAGAAATAGAAATTTCAATTGGTGGCTCCGTTCCGGAGTTACGGAGCCCTGAACGATCCATTTTATTGTTGTACATTGTTTTAAACATTGTTTCTATACAACAATGCCAATCAGCAAACGCCAGACGGAAAGCGTAAGCAAATGCTAACAATGCTGATGAGCCAACAATTTACCCGCACGTGAAGCAGAAGCATTATCTTTATTACGAATCGATTCATATAATGATTTCACATCATTCTCTCGCGTTAAAGCTAAAGCGTCCGTTCCCATTTGGCTTGCTGTCCTATGTAGAAATACGGACAAAGCCGCTTGATAGATAGCTGCGGACAAACCAACTTCCAAAAGAAAGTCTTGCACTGAATGAGCGTGCGAAGCGAGCGAAATTCAGTGTCTTTTGCAACGAGTGCAGACAACCAGCTTGGTATGTCAAAGTATCACGAATTAGAAAACAAAAACGTGCTCGTTTGGTGTTTAAGGTAAGGTTTAACTGATCCGAAGTCACACAAATAAACACAAATAAACTTTCCTGTGAGGTTTCACATACCGCAGTGTTCCTGTACTGTTTAGTCCACGTGAAACCTTACTGCTGTATTCAACCATTAGACACGTAAATAAAATCAAAACCTTATCCCAACTTTCAAAATTGTTGTAAGAATAATATAGTGTATAATATACGCTACACACTCCCCCAATTTCGGGGCTAAATTTTTTTATCATCATTGTAGTATTGTAGTCCGGTCGTCTCCTTTCAGTTCATCCTATTGATACATACACCAGTTTTTAAGATTTCTTATTCAAGACTTCAGGACTGGTAGGCTATTTCATTTTTATTTTCAACGATATTTCCAGAGTTTCAAGGAGTTGCTCGAACCCTGAATTAGTTAATGTGTAGGTCTGTACTACGCACACTAAAAGTATGATTTTTACGATTTTTCAGCGATGTTCTTTAGCCAAGTAGAATGAACCAATCCGACATGTCGTGTTCTAAAGTAAGAAACTGTAAAAACATGTGAATACAGCAATAAGGTTTCACGTGGACTAAACAGTACAGGGACACTGCGGTATGTGAAACCTTATAGGAAAGTTTATTTGTGTTCCTTTGCTGTTTTGACTTCGGATCAGTTAAACCTTACCTTAAACATCAAACGAGCACGTTTTTGTTTTCTAATTTATTTTTGGTTCAGTATAAGACAGCTTCGCCTTTCAGTTTTGCAAAACGGTCTGCGTAAGTAATAAATCTACCCCAAAACAAAACTTGTTAAGGAGTCCCGCCAAGCTTTTCGGCCGTCTGAAGTCGTGATATCAAACGCCAAGCTAATCCCACCCACCGAGTAATAGTTCGGAGGTTAAAAGAAATATATGAAAACCGCTTACTGTGCAATTTTCAATTATTCCATTAAACGTTTAAAGAATTAGTCGGTGGAATTAGCTTCACGACTTCATTGTTGCATAACAGCAATATTTAAAACAATGTAAAACAATCAATTTGGTCGTTTAGAGGTCCCTAGCGCCAGAACCACTTGACCAATTAGAAGAGGCATTATGAAAAGGACACATCTACGGAGCAATACAAATGTAGGGACAAATCCGGCAGGACTGGTGATCGTCAGGGACACTGGACGTACTAATTACGGCAGAGAATGCTGCTGTAACTCAATGGACCTTGCCTGCTTGACCTTTCTCTCAGTTTGCCTTTCTCTCCAAGCAATCACTGTTGCCCTGAATTGAATGTGTTATCCTGTAATAATCTTGGACAATAACGATGTAAAAGTATTGTAAATCATCTCATGAAACATTGTATGCTCGAGGGTTGCCATGCCAACAAAGTGATCATGCTGTTTAAGGGCAACAATTCCTCAATAGCGCTCCTCCCCATTCCAATCCAACCAAGCCAAGAGTAAGTCCTAATTACGATTGCGTAACTAGAAATTGTCCTCCCTATTTCCCCTCCCTTGGCCCAGTCAGCAAGCCCCCAATATTTTCACTGTAATTCACCCCATCACATCTTTAATTATGCAGGGTTACATTAAGGCAGGCGAGCTTTGAAATCAAATTATCTTGAACTAGTAAAACATCTTTGGCAAACTTCTGTTTAATTACTGTTTCTTAGCTTCACAGTTCCACCATGCATTAACCAAACCAAGTCATTCAAATTTACGCCCGAACGTAGTCTCTTATCCCTGCACAAAAAAAGCGTTATCAGTAGCCAGTTAGTAATTAGGCAAATATAAACGCTATTCACGTCGCTTTTTCAACAAGAAAACGTTAAGCTGTGTGACTAACAGCGACTTTTATGTTGTCAGGCGATCAAAGTCTCACGATTGAACAATTCTGTCGCATTGTTATTTATCCTCACATGCCTGAAAATAGCCAAACTACCTTAGCTGTAAAGACACACAACGTATGTAGTGGATGCCACCCTCGTATCTACACACACACGCTAGTATGTCGTGCCAAGTTAGGCATCACAACAAACATCACATCAATTCAGTTGTCAAGGTTGTAAACCATTGTAGCGCGAAGCCATTGTGTCAAGTGTATAACCAGAAGCAGAGTTGTGTTGGGCACATTACAGGTACTTGGATAAAAATAATAATGCGGTATAAAAGCTTAAATTGTGTTGAAAACGAGAGCAATGACCCACCTGACAAAAATTAACTCTTGTAGGAATGCCTGCTAAGCTGCTTTCAATGCAAAATCTGCCCCTCAATAACGTTGTAAATGCGTTACTCCTAGTTACTAGCTTGCTAGCTAGTCCGCTCATCCCCACCCCCATGCTAAATCCCATAGGGTGATTATCTTGCATTATAAACCAAAGTCTCATAGCAGAAATGAAGCAACCGCAACGACGACCCCCGGAAGGGGAACAATGAAAACGTGCGAGTGTGTCAATTCTTTGGCTTGAAGTTCAAACTGGGACGTTGTTGCCCTGAAAAGAAGTTGAAATTGGCACATTGCTACCTCGACTAACAGTTTGCTCTGCGCGGTCATCGCAAAGGCATGTCTTAAATGACGCCATGTTCGAAGGACAGTTATTTTTCGCTCGCTACAAATTGGTTAAAGGGATATACCACAGACTGGGTGGTTTGTTAGTCTGTGGGATATACCTCCCAGCGCCATTTTTTTTCGATCCTCTTCATCAAGTACGGCCCCAAAGGTCTATTTCCTTACCGTTAGGCATTCCCTTGCTAAAAATCAATTTTAAAATGTGGCGTCTAGGAGATTTTCTGTTGAATATAAAGGAACTTTATTTACTAACGACCCGTAACTATATGATGCATTGCACGCTTACAATAACCATGACGTTTCATCTCTGTGTGTGCATGTACTAATTTGCTAACAATTACTATGAGATCAAAAATCTAAAAAATTAATTATTAAAAATAAAATTAATTATTCCAAAAGATCGCCGAAGCAAAATTATAAGACACTAGCTTCGAAAATTATAAATTGTGATGTTAAAATACGAGAATCAATCCGGTTTGTGACGACACGATTAATGCGTTCATGCTGGTTCGTCTATTAGGCACAATGCCAAATGAGACAGTAGCTACGTTTTTCAACGCAGCTACTATCTCAGATGACCTTTGGAGTACGCGGAAGGCGACCAGCGCGAACTGTTATAAGGCAGGCGGAATGTTATAAGGCAGGCCGGGCGATAAACTGGGAGTGGGGAGGGGCCTTAACGGGGAATGCCCGTTCGTGGGACAGTGCTGATGTCAGCGCCACTATTTGATTGAGAAGGTAGAAGATCCAAAAATTATCCTTCCAACCAAACACCGTGGTAATCTCAAGGGCAAGTATTAAATGACGTCATGCACAGTTCTTTTTCACACGGCACGCATCGCTGGGGGTTATTTGGAATACCAATTCGCCCAAACCTCGCAAAAGGGGGAGGGGCAGCATTAATTCAAATAACCGTCCACATTCAACTACGTATAGCAAAGAGGAGGAAAGGAAGGAAACGAAGAGGAGAGGGAGAGGATGGGCTAAAAGGGGGGGAGGAGAGGGGAAGGAGAGGATTGGCGGAAAGGGGGAGTGTTACACAAACAAAAATTGACTGTTGCCGTGAACGATCAGGCAGCACCGAGCAAATACTGGGAAACAACCACGGTGTCAAACAAATCCCGGGGCGATTCATCGATACCAAGATAACGGGAAGGCTTCCGGCTATGAAAATGGACGAATGGGTGCAGTACAATACAATCTAAACAACGTTACCAAAGAAATTGTATTCACATCCAATTCACGAAAAATAAACCAACTGTAAAAACAAAGCAAAATAAACAAAGCCAAAATCTGGTTAAGAGGCCAGCAAGTTGAGAGTGGTTCGGCCCTTCAAAGGAGTGATATCAACAAACCAAAAATAACTAAATAAAATAAATTACAACAAAATACTATAGAGATGTGACCAAGCTGAGAAAGATTCGGCCTACAGGCAAAAGGTAGTATCAAAGTGTTGAAAACCAATTTCTTGTTGACCTGGCACTTTATTACACATCTGCACGGTAGAGGAGCTGAGTCTAAAACATGATTAAAAAAAAAGTGATATCATAAAAAAAAACATATCTAAAAAAAAAAAAAAACCGCCAAGTTCCGAATGGTTCGGCCCTTCAAAGGAGTGATATCAACACACCAAAACATTCGCCAACTTAATCTCACCGAATAATACTTTCGACGTTAAATGAAAACTTAAACATTGCTATCGAAAGTAACAATGTTCTAGTTTTCATTAATTTAGCCTTCGAACTATTAATTACTACAACAATGTACATGTCTACACGTGGCATGCACCAGCCATATGTTTTTCCTCAAATGTAGCGGACCTTGCGCTGCTTTGTTGGTGTCAATGGACGCTTGAGTTTTCCTGAAAAAAAAACGGCGTTTTCCGGAAAAAAAAAAAGGTTAAACCCCACCCCCACCACACATAAAATAAAATTTTTTCACGTGGCCTCTACAGGGCTCCGTAGATTTTTGATCTCACGGTAATTATCAGCAAATTAGTACATGCACACACAGCGATGAAACGTCATGGTTATCGTAATCGCGCAATGCATCATTTTCTTACGGGTCGTTCGTAAATAAAGTTCCATTATATTCAACAGAAAATCGCCTAGACGCCACATTTAAAAAAGGATTTTTAGCTAGGGAAAGACTAAGGGCAAGGAAATAGACCTTTGGAGCCGTACTTGATGTGGAGCATTGAGAAAAATGGTGCTGGGAGGTATATCCAGGGCCACAGGAAGGGTAAGGCGAGCAAGGCGCCCGCCTAGGGCGCTGCTATGCTGGGGGCGCCACGTCGAATTCCTGCCAACCGTGTAACCGTAGAAGTAAATGGTAAAGCACATATCTAGCATTTTTTAACGAATCGTGTTGCATCAAAGTTCACAACGCTGTAATAGAGACGTGCTTGCTTGGACTTCGAGCGGCCCCCCGGATGTTGGCTTCTCCCGCATACACTCGAAACCAGCGTGGGTTTAGTGCTCGCTGCACAATTTCCGAATGTTTGTTCGTGTTTCTTTGAATAATCAGAAAACTGAAAGCTGAAATAAAAAAAAATGGTTTATAAAGAGGCACTTCAGTATATTTGCTTATTGCTTCTTAAAGGAATGCTTGCAATCGAAAAATGAGAAAATTGGTGAAAAAAACGGGTTTTTTATTCCGGTTGAATTAGTTAAACTGAAATGTTTATTTTCAGGTTGTTCTAGCGAAGTGTATTAGTCTCATCTCTTTATCACCTTATTTGAGGTTTTTTGATCAGTTGACAAGCACAAATTAATACAGAATCCCATTAGTTCAATAAAAAACACTTTTTTTTTTTAATTTGTTAATATTAGTTCATTGTCTTCAACTGCATTAAATACCTAGTACAGGTCTCCCTCATTTACTAAAAGTAGTTAGTTATGCAAGCCTCAATATAATATCCGTGAATTTTTTTTCTTGATATAGGTAGTCAGTGGAAGGGGGAGATGGTGGGCACCAAGTGGGCTAGCTACGGCCCTGGGTATATCCCTTTAATTTGAAAACTTTGCCGTTTTTATTTGAACCCACGATTTTGTAAAATGCGCATTTCAAACTAAGTGTTACTACGACCACTTTAAATTAATAGCTTAAACTTACTTATTTAAAATTAAATGCGCTAACATTAGCTGGTTATGTCTAACCTATAACCACAATTATTTAACATTTATAGTCAAATCATTTATTAATTTTTGCTCTGGCCTATTTTTAAAAACAAAAAATCGATTTCTTACTGTTTAATTATTTTTTATGTTCAAACTTCATTTTGCTCTTCTAATTAAACACCAGTAGCGACGATCCATAAACTCCAACTGGCTTTATACACCACTGACTACTTCAATTAAATTCACGTTGTATACAGCAGAGTTCTAAATATCAGTATTAACGGCTCTACAATTTAGAACGGTTCTAAGCCAATCAGATTGCAAGTTGCGACCAGAGCCGGGTTAATCCCTTTTGATGCCCTGGGCACTGCTGTTTCATTATCCCCCCCCCCCTCCCCTTCCTCCCACTCTCAGTTCCCAAAACTTCTAAGATACAGAAGTTGTACGGTATTTGAATCATTAAGTTTAATTAAATTAATTTTACTTAGGTACTAAATTCGGTGTCATTTTAGTGAGTAACTAAAGTTAATTAAATTAAACTAAATGTTTCAAATACCGCACCACTGACCCTACAGACCGGCGCCACTTCATTTTCATAATTTTCTTCTGTGTTACTGTGGAATGTTCTGCACTTTCGTCTAGAAAATGTGTCAAAAGACTTCACCTACAAGCTGCGGTGATGCCCCTAATAATAGTGATGCCCTGGGCACGTGCCCACTTTGCCCATTGGTTAATCCGGCCCTGGTTGCGACGCCGGGTGGCAGCAGACTCCCGGGGTTGACAGCAATCACTTCCAAAAAGGATTCGAATTACTGGAGCTTGGCAAACATTACAGTGCAGAACACACTTTGCAGGGCCTTTTACTGTAAAATGTTGACTGGTGGGCAATAGTGCTTAACCACAGCCACCTACATTACGGCCTTTACTGTATATGGCCGTGGTCTAACCCACTCCAGTTGGTGGTATGGGAGAGCGCTGTAAACTTCCCCAGAGGTGTCCAGGGCAGAGTCCCAGAAGCTGAACGGTTTTAAGAAAATTTGGTGTAGTTTGTGACTTCTGGAGACCGTGTTTTTAATTTTTTTATTGTACTAGTAGCTGTTTTTTTTTTGTTTTTTTTTTTAATAACATAGCTAATTCTGATTATAATTGAAATGTGATATAGGCCTGCTATGTTTTACCCATGTAGTAAATGTGTTCTAGCTGGAAAGTTTTCAGATGGTAGGACACCTTACGGCTAGGCCAGAATCAATATTTCAGCCTTTAGTTTTTAGATATCAGTCCTACCGTAGTTTCATTGTTGGGACACTACCTGTTTCCAATGTTTGAAGAGGGCTGAGATATTAGAATCATATCAAAAACCAAAACTGGTATAAGGGACTGACAAGTTCCGAATGGTTCGGCCCTTCAAAGGAGTGATATCAACACACCAAAACATTCACCAAGTTAGTGGCACCGTGGCAATGTTCAAGTTTTCACTTAACCTTCTAACTATTAGTTAGTGCGATTAACTTGGCGAATGCTTTGGTGTGTTAATATCAATCTTTGAAGGGCCGAACCATTCGGAACTTGTCAGTCCCTTGTACCGGTTTTGGTTTTTGATATGATATCGCTCCTTTTTTTAAATTGTGTATTAGACTCAACTCAACTAGCATTCAGATGTGTAATAAAGTGCCACGTCAACAATAGCTTGAGTGGTAATTTTTCTAATATTTTAATTTCATATTTTACTCCTTTGAGAGGACGACCCATTCCTAACTTGGTGGCCTCTTTACCAGTTTTTGGCTTTATTTTGACACTTTGTTTTTCGTAAATTTAACGTAGACACAATTTCTTTGGCAAAGTCGTTTAGATTTGTGACGACACACTAGTGTGTGTCTAGATACGCACGCCAGTATACACGTTGTCAATGTCCGAAGTTTGACCGTCCAATCAGAGATGATGCCGACAATACTAACTATGGTTATAACAATACTTTCGTACTTACGCGCCCTCCCACGCCATTCCCGTTACACCCCAGCTGTAAACCAGAAAAGGTATGCAGTTCGTTTCGTACTGCAGCTGTTCGTCAGATTTCATAACTGGAAGCCTTCCCGCTAGCTCGGAATCGGTGAACAATTATCCTATGGGAATTAACATGGGGATGAGCGGACTACCTACAAGCTAGAAACTAGAAGTAACACATTTGCAACGTCATTGAGGGTCAAATTTTGCATTGGAAGCCGCATAGCTGACATTCTTGCACAACTTAATTTTTGTGAGGTGGGTTAGGCTCTCCATTTTACCACAATTTAAACTTTTGTGCCGCATTATTATTTTTTCTCAAGCAGCTGATATGTGCTCAACTATGCTTCAGGATATAAGACACTTACGCTATGGCGTCGCGCCTCAATGGTTTACAATGGTCGACAATTGAATTGATGTGATGTTTGTTCCCTAACTTGGCGCGACACACTAGCGTGTGTGTAGATATGTAGTATAGGATATCGCCTGCTTTCCGAGTGTTGGGATCTAACAATGTCGATGGCTCACAGTGGCCGTGCCATTGTTGGATTCCAGCATGAGGGAAGCGGGCGATATCCTTCTCATCCGTTTTGAAGCTGTCAGTCCGACGTGCATTGTTGAGCGCAAGTAGTCCGGCAGCCGGCACAAAAACCCAAAAGAATAGTCTGCACAAAATGTTTTTGCGTAGAGATGTTCTGCAATACGTCCGTACTCCAAAACAATGATGCCACCTTGGCACCCTTGGGGAATTCAAGAAGGCGTCCAAATATGGTGACGAAAAACGGTTTTTTGCTTCTAGCGTCTAAACCATTCTTCCGATTGAAAATTAACCAGTTACCAATTATGTTCAGAATAAAATTCCTTCAAAAATGTTTCTATTCATATTTTTGGTAAACTTAATCCTTCTTGCCGAAAGTCGTTATTTAAGTTATTTTAGGCCGTAAACGCAAGTTACATATACAATTCCTGACTTTAAACTAATGCAGTACCCGTTCTAATTCGGATAAATAGACGTGATTACGCTTAGATGAAAGATGAAGATGTATATTTTCCAACAAGGGTAATTAAAGCGATTTATATTAATTAGGAGCTAAGCTACGGCAGTTTACACACGTAGCACTGTGCTTTTCGCTCTATTTTACCACATGTTCCATCTTTAAACTGCTGCACCACCCGTTCTAATTCGGATAAATGGATGAGAGTAGGCTTGCATGAAAGATGAAGATGTATATTTTCCAACAAGGGTAATTAAAACTATTTATATTAATTATGAACTAAGCTACGGCAGTTTACCTACGTTGTACCGCTGTGCTTTTCGCTCCAATTTACCACAAGTTCCGTCTTTAAACAGATGCAGTACCCGTTCTAAGTCGGATAAACGAACGTGATTAGGCTTAGATGACAGATGAAGACGTATATTTTCCAACAAGGGTAATTAAAATGATTTATATTAATTAGAAGCTATGCTATGGCAGTTTAAAGATGGAACTTATGGCAAAATAGGGAAAATGCACAGCATTACACTGTAGAAAAACTTTCGTAGCTTAGCTCCTAATTGATACAAATCATTTTAATTATCCTTGTTGGAATTCGTCTAAGCCTAATCACGTCGATTTATCCGAATTAAAACCGGTGGTGCAGCAATTTAAAGATGGAACTTGTGGTAAAATAGGATGAAAAGCACAACGCTACAACGTAGATAAACTGCCGTAGCTTAGCTCCTAACTAATATAAATCGTTTTAATTACCCCTGTAGGAAATTATACATCTTCATCTTTCATTTAAGCCAATTACGTTCATTTATCCGACTTAGAACAGGTACTGCAGCTGTTTAAACATGGAACTTGTGGTAAATTAGAGCGAAAAGCACAGCGCTACAACGTAGGTAAACTGCTCAATTAATATAAATCGTTTTAAGTGCCCTTGTTGAAAAATATACGTCTCCATCTTTTATCTAAGCCTAATCACGTCCATTTATCCTAATTAGAACGGGTGGTGCAGCAGTATAAAGATGGAACATGTGGTAAAATAAAGCAAAAAGCACAGTGCTACAATGCATATAAACTGCCGTAGATTAGCTCCTAATTAATATAAATCGTTTTAATTACCCTTGTTGGAAAATATACATCTTCAACTTTCATCTAAGCCTAATCATGTCTATTTATGTGAATTAGAACGGGTATGCAGCTGTTTAAAGTCAGGAATTGTATATGTACCATGCGTTAACGGCCTAAAATAATTTAAATAATAAATTTCGGCATGAAGAATTAATTTTACAAAAAATATGCATAGAACCATTTTTAAAGAAAATTTTATTCTAAACATAATTGGTAACCGTTAATTTTCAATCGCATGAACGGTTTAGACGCAAGAATCAAAAAGCCATTTTGTTGTCGCCATTTTGGACGCCATCTTGAATTCCCCAAGGGTGTCAAGGTGGCATCTTTATGTTTTGGAGTAGGGCCATATTGTAGAACATCTCTGCGTAAAAACAGGTTTTTTAGGTTAGGCCGAAAATCAGCATTTGGCAACTGGACTAGAGGCTGAAGTATAAGTTGACTAGGTTGAGGAACCGGAGGAACTGGGGCAGGAGTCGGGTTCGGTTCACGGGAGGGACCGGGAACTAGTTCCCCAAGCCTGAGACGCTTGGAGGCCGATGCAACCCAAGAGCTTATGTAGGCGGAAGGAGTCGGTGGATCGGAGGTAGACTAGCGCTTGAAGGCTTCAAGGCAGAATCCATAAGAGAAAGCTGAGTTGCAGACACGGCTAGGGAAGGAACGGATTGTTGAGAGGACCGTGAGGATAGGTCCAAAGCGCATGGAAGTGGTGAGGCTGATTCCTTAGCCGCACGTTTCAGAGCCTTTGCTAGAAGCTTCAACTTGGACTAAAGGTCTTTCACGCATTGTAGTTCAAGGGAGAGGGATCTGGATCCCAAATCTTGAGCAACCTGTCCGCATGGGATCGGAGAAGTGGTGGTAGTACCGCAGGGCGGGATCGCGAGGATCGTAGCGGCAGAAGGATGAGCCGGAGTGGTAGAACGAACCGGACTTTCGTTGGAATCCAAAGCACAACACTGTCCCCCGATTCGAGGGAATCAAGGATCGGCGCAGGTGAATTGGGAAGCGAGGTGCAGGCGCGCTCTTAGCACGAGGCATGGTTAACCGGGAATCGGAGATAATCAGGAATCGAGGTAATCAGGAATCGAGTCGACTAAAACAGCACAACCTTGTTGAGTGGCGGTTAGAGAAATAAAGATGAGACGGATCGCTTCGATCAGGCTTTTATATGAAGGAGGCTGCGCAGATACATGCGCAGAGGGTAGCAGGTCGGAGAGAAATCTTCGATTGTTCTCTAATTGAAACAGCATTTTTAGAAGGAGAATGCTAAAAATTAGGTAATGGATATATTCATAGCAACTACAAGATAATTTTCAACAGCTTGGCTTACCGAATTTTATTATCCTATAGAAAAATCAGTAAAAACCCTGTTGCCTTAATGCTTAAATGTTTTAAATTTCAAAGTTGACGTTTTTCAGATGAACGGATACTTCGTAAATTACTGCCAAAACGACATATTTTTGACAATCAACATGAGCACGAGACTCCACAATGCCCTTCTCACCCCCAAAATACAGGCGAATCTGTTTTTATTGTTGCTAGTGTTTGTTTGTTTTTAGGGAACACTAACCCAAACTGGTTTATTTGGTTTTGCTGTTGTTTTGTTGTCAATTGAAAAGGATGAATTAACCCAACCTTTCCTCGAGATTATCAAAGGAGTTTTATTGTTATCGTTTTCCTTACTAGTAGGGAAGCCAAGCGGCTAATGCAAAATTTCCGATATACTCAGCTTGGTTTTAACGACACCAAGCAAAATCTTGTTTTTGCTGGCCCCCTGAGTGAGAAAGTGCCTGCTGTGGCTCTCCCTGCTGTCGCCACCTCCAGAGTGTGTGGAGGTGAGGCGATTTACACCCAAAAGAAAGTTTTTTTTTGGCTAGCAAGAATGTGAAGCAAAATTGCCCCCCAAGTCGGAGTTTCTTACGACAGACTTAAAAGTGGATTTTGGCACATCTCTTTTCCTTCCTCGTCGGGTCACGGTCCCACATCGGTTTTTCGTGACAACGACCGTCTTCTGTGTCTCGATCTGCGAGCGGCATCCCAAGCCGACATCCTGAACACTGCTGTAAGTTATAATGTTTGCCGCGCTCCCAGCCGAAGCCATGGCGCCAGAAGGAGAGAGGGACAATTTTGCTAGGTAATTTCAATCGGAAATTCCTAACATCTTTTACATGCCACAATCGACATGAGCACGAGGCATCACAGTGCCATTCCCTTCCCGAAAATACCAGGGGTGGCTGAGGTCAGGATCGAACCCAGAACCTCTTGCACATGAAATGGTCATGCTAACCATTAGGCTACCTTGGTCCATCACTGAACACTGAACACTGCAGCCGATGCCTTGTGTGAAAAGCTCTCTATGGATCCACCACCAGACCACAGTAGGGATGTGGCCCTGCTTATTAGCCAGGTTTTCCGCAAGGCCTATTTAGCGACTTATCACTCTATGAACTGGCTTACTCGTGCACTCTTCAACTCGACGTTGTTTATTCGTGAAGCTGTCCTCAATACTGCACCAAATCTGCATGATTATACCAGGCATATTCTTCGAAACCAACCTCTGCATGAATCCGATACTCTCTTTCGGGGTCTCTTCCCAAAATTAGCCCCACATTTGGATGTCACCTGTAAACCTAAGCCGCGACCGAAGACCGTTCACCGACCAAAACCTCCCGGTCCCCGACCTCCCGGTGACAACGACGTTTGGGGGTCTTTGGTCCAAGTCCACACAGACGATCATCGTCACTCCTCCCCAAGGCAGGATCATCAGCCCTTTCCCTCCAAAGCAACGGGACGTGGATGCAGAAGACCTCATGGCTGCAGCACAACTCCGGATAGACGATATCGCTGTACCTCTCCCGGTCTCAAGGGATGTCCAAAGAATTACCATTGACAATTACTCGCACGCTCTCCGGTGGGCGGCCGACTGCGACACTTCCTACCAGCTTTGCAATCGATTACTCAGGATCCTGTAGTGCTCAACATCATTTCCGCCGGTCATCACCCAACATGGTTAACTCCACCTCCACTACGGTCCCCTCCTTGGACATTAGCTCCAACTCCGACTGTGCAGCTCATTGCCAAAGTTCTGGACCTCCTCGCAAAGCATGCGATTCGTGTTGCTCCCAATATGGAACAACCAGGGTTCTATAGCCACATTTTTTTTTGTCTAAAGAAAACAGGAGATTTTCGCCTTATTTTCAGTCTTCGATCTTTAAATCAGTTTTTTTTGACAACCTTCATTTTCAAATGGAACATAGGAAACCATCCGAGCGTCACTCCTACCAGGCGACTGGACGATTTCTATATATCTTGCGGACGCATACCTTCACATTCCTCTTCATGTCAGTGTCCGACACCTCTTCCGCTTTATTTACGACGGCGTTATCTACGAGTTCCGATGTCTTCCCTTCGGACTCAACGCTGCTCCCCGAATTTTCACAACGGTCTTCAAACCTGTCCTTGCACACCTACATCAACATCAGATACGTGCGGACGCTTATCTCGACGACTGGCTTCTGCCCCATCACGACGTTTCACGTCTGATCGCTAACAGAGACTTCACGTTGAAACTTCTGCACCCTTTGGGATTCGGTATCAACCTTCCGAAGTCTCGACTGGCTCATCCCAGTCCTTCCAATTCCTTGGAGCGCACTTCGATCTCTTTCACGCGACTGTCATGCTGTCCCCCGACAGGGTCTCTTCCATCCTACATTGGATCCGCACCTTTCTGCGACAACCAACTTATTCTCTCCGCGACCTAAACTCTCTCATCGGCACCCTGGACTCCCTCTCTCTCCTTGTCCCTTACGGACGCTGGATGGTACGCCCTCTTAATAATTTCCGCATCGACGAATGGTCCATAGCATCCTGTTCTCAACGTCCCCTCTCCACAAAGACGTTCCCGTTTTCCACGATACTTTGGTGGATGGTTGCCTCCAACCTTACAACTACGATCCCGCTTCATGAACCTGTCCCTCGCCTTCACCTTTTCACGGACGCCTCTCTCCAGGGATGGGGGGCTCACTTGGGCGACCGTGTCACCGGTGGCACTGGTCTCTGGGGACTGTGGACTACATCAACCTGCTGGAACTACGAGCCGTCCTGCAAGGTCTTCAGTTTTCGGCCAAGATATATCCAACAACGTAGTTCAAGTCCACATCGATGACACTACCGCAGTAGCATATCTGCAGAAGGGAGGCGGGACGTGGTCGTGGTCCCTTCACGAGGTTACCTCACAGATTTTTCACCTCTGCCAGTGGCTCAACACGGTCTTTCTTTCCCTTCACATTACATGTAACTGCAATGTAATCGCGGACTATCTTTCCTGCCAGTCTCCTCCGGTGAGGGAATGGACATGCCTGTCATCAGTATGCGAAGCCCTCTTCAATCTTTGGGGACGAACGATGCTCGACCTATTCGCCACGAGGTTCGATACCAGACTTCCCCAATTTGTCAGCCCGGTTCTCGATGACCGCACCTGGGTGGTAAATGCACTGACCCTCAATTGGACACATCTCTTTTGGTTACCTGTTCCCTCTGACGAAGCTGATGTCCCCCGTCCTCCGCAAAATCTCGCGGATTCCCTGTCTCTTCATTGTCATAGTTCCGGACTGACCGTCAGCAACTTGGTTTCCCCTGCTCCACCACCTGTTGGTCGACTCACCGCGAGTTCTCCCGGTCTCCCCAACCCTTCTCTCGCAACAACAGAGAACCGGGCTCCAACCGCGCCTACAGTCACTCTGGTTATACAGATGGCTTCTATCGTCAGACTACTCAAAGCAACAGAAGTTTCTACAGAACAAGCCTCTCGCATCGCCTCTGGAGCAGTTAGAGCATCTACCAACAAAATCTACGACAGTCACTGGCGACAATGGTTTCGTTGGTGTCTCACACAACAAGTTAGTTCGATCAATCCCACTGTTCCTGAACTTCTGCGATTACTAGACCATCTATTCAACTACGGTTTTCGTAGCTCCACCATTTTGGTCTATCGGTCTGCCCTGAACACCGTCTTTCGTGCAGCATGGAGTTTTCGCTTCTCATTGATTTTTGCATATTTGCTCTGATTAAGTCTCTTGCACTAGAACGCCCGATGACACGTCGACTGTTCCCAGTCTGGGACCTATCCTTGGTCCTTACGTCTTTCCTTTCTGCACCATACGAACCCTTGTCTTCCTGTGCACTAAGCCAACTCACCAGTAAGACCGTGTTCTTGGTTGCCCTCGCCGGCTGCCCTCGTTGCAGTGAGATGCAAGCATTATCGGCGACTCCCTCAGACTGTTTCTTCCTTGACGACCATTTCGGAGTCACTCTTACTCCTCGAGCATCTTTCCGGGCTAAGACACAGCGACCCTCAAAACGGTCCCACCCTTTCATCATTCCTGCTCTCTCCATCATTGTAGGAACAAACCAGAAAGATCCCTTTGCCCGGTCCGGGCCCTCAAATTTTACTTGAAAGCCTCTAAACCAATTCGACGGGGCCGGTCGCAACTTTTTCTTCTTTTTACATGTACCACTAAGCAGGGTGAAACGACCGCTAGGATGGTTGCTACCTGGATTAAGACTACCATTCTACAGGCCTACAATGCCGTCGACATCAACTGTGCTGCGGAAGGCATTCGAGTTACAGCTCATGAATTACGGGCTATTTCAGCCTCCTGGGCCCATCATAGTAACACTCTCATTACTAACATCATGGTAGCCGCTTCATGGAGGAATCCATCAGTCTTTACCTTTCACTACTTGCGAGACACGACGGCCTCCGTCTGATGGCTTATACCGACTGGGCCCCTTTGTGGCAGCCAGACAAGTTCTCCAATTCCCCTTAGTGCGCAATTGACCCTTGGTATCCCGTTTTCAATTGTAACGAAGTCATGTACTTGAGTATCCAGCGTGCTACCTAAGAGGGTTCCATCATGTGGCACCCGCCGCCGTTGACGAGGTCTGTGGAATGCTAAAAATCAGATACAGGTATTTTCAAGGCACAGAAACATGAAAATACCAGGGGCACCTGGTTGATTTTTGTTTCTATTGCCTATTGAAAATATACATCACCTGATACATTCCCACCCTCCTCCCCTCTATGTCGCCACGGGCATGCTGCGTAGAGGAACAAAAGATGGAATTAAGGATGCCGTCTCGGCTTATATACCATGGAGACTGCATAGAACTGATGTGCAGCAGGTAGCGACACTGGTGGCGACTAGCGGCGGTGCTCCAAGTCTTTAATTTCTAGATCAAAACAGCATGGGAGAAGGAGAATGCTAAAAATCAGGTAATGTATATTTTCAATAGGTAATAGAAACAAAAACCAACCAGGTACCTCTGGTATTTGATGTTTTTTTTTTGGGGGGGGGGGGGGGGGGGGGAAGAAACACTCCCTCCCTTCCCCTCCTCCACACCCTGTGAGAGGGACAGCAAGCATTTTCTCACTTAGAAGGCCAGCATAAACTTTTTTTGCTTGGTGTCATTAAAACCAAGCTGAGTCCGACGAAAATCGTTATTTCAGGGGTTATTTCCTTTTGGCCTCTACTATACTGTTAGGCCTGTTCGTTGGTTCGCTTATAATTGTACAGTTTTTTGAGGACTTCTAATGGGGGGAGGGGAGAGCACGGCATATCTGCCCCATACCCAATGATAGATTGCTTCTTTAAATGGCTTCATATCCCCAAAATAGGGTGGTCAAAAAAAGGGGTTGTTTCTTATTTCACTGGGACAAACACAACCTTAAATATAAAACATCTCAAATTCGTTGAGAAAACAGGCAAAGAATTTATCGTAATGTTGGCCTTAGTTAATGGCATGAATGACGAAGAAATACAATTGGTTTATAAAATATAATGATCATAAAATCAAAATTTGGTGAATTCCCCCATTCCCCAACAAACTTTCATAATATGGTGACTGGCATCTTCGCCTTGACGGTTGACCCTCCCTTTCCTGTAACTGGCGTCTGGTCACCGATGTTGATTTACGTCCATCCTCTTTGAAGACGCCGACGAGTGGATGGGCCTCAAAATGGGGCAGAAATAAGCATCCGACAATACAGCACAACAAAATAGCGCGACGACATAACAGCGTGATGACAAAATAGCTTGGGATAAAACAGCGTGCGACAAAACGGCGCAAAAGTTTTTAAAACGATGACGTTTCGAGAATTGTCCATGCTCTCCTCAGATTCAAGTACAAAGCTAGAGCTCCACAATTTTGTATGCTCAGCCAAGACCATGTTTTATGCGCTAATGGGAGAGTGGGGGTGGAGATATGTCGTTAGTAGTAATTTTTTTGCCCACATGTTGGGATGACATCATGCATCCCAACACGAGTTTCACCCAAGTCTCACTTGAGGGTGCACATGCACACATCAGCCGTAACTTGGTGATCGAAGAGCAGGGTTTCATGATGGAAGCATGCAATAGACAAGTTCAAAACGCATTTCGTCTCCCATCGTTGACTATCTGGGGCAAAAGGATTGCGAACACTAACAATTGGCGCCCGAAAGGACAAGGCAAAGATTTGGGCAACGAACCAAAAATTTAAAATTTTGGAACTTCATTTGAAATTGTTCCGGAAATCAGCCGAGGTTAGGCCTAACAGGCACGCCAAGGAGCCATGCGCTCGCAAGGTTGAAAACTGGACTAGTTGACCAAACGAGGGGTCAAATCGTCAAATTCAGGACTGGAAGCAACTCGTGTCTACACCAGTGTAACCAAGAACATTTCTTTTCCAAAAAAGTTGCAATTTTTTTTTATGAATTAGGAAAAACATGGCCACGCCATTTTTCTCATGCGGTTGTCGATACAACACGTCACGTTAGTGCACGCACAAACTCTCACCACCATGGAAAGTTCGAACAATTAGAAACTTTCGAAAATGCTCGATGTCGTTTTTTAATAATCGATTCGGCGAATTTAGCGAAAACTACGGCAACCACACTGCTTTGTGAACAACGACAGATCAAAGAAGCAAGAACACTACGAAGATGAGTCGATGATCTCTTCAGGCTATTCACTGTTTTGAGAGACGATATCGAATCCACGAACTCGCCCATCGACAGAGCAATTAAAAACATCGACTCTCAGCGTTACAAAAAATCAGGGAAGTGCGTTAGTCAAAGATTACGCCACGCCCGTAGCTACTAATAACATGGTCGTACACGGCAGCAGCGGAATTAGACTACCTGTTCTATCACCGATGTTACAAATCAATGGCAAGGGTTTAAAGCGAAATAGAAGAAGCTAATCAGTGCTTATAAATTGTGTAAACTCGGCTATCAAAAAAACCGTCGATGAACGTTAAACGTTTGTTTGGTTTTTTTCTATTGTGAGATCCAACAATATTGCAAAGAGATAGTCAGGAAGTGTATAATTTTGTAATATGTACATTTGGAAACTTGCACATCGCTGCTCAATTTTCGGAGAGGGTGGAGAGTGTTGGGATGGCGCCACGCATCTCAATACGAGCTTCACCCAAGTGTCACTTGAGGGCGTGCTTGGTGGCCAAAGAGCAGGGTTTCACGATGGAAGCACGCAATAAACAAGTTCAAATTGCATTTCGTCTCCCATCGCTGACTATCCGGGGCAAAAGGATTGGGAACCCTAGCACACGTATCATTACAGATGTGATGGGTGGGGGGAGGAGGAAGGAATTACAATATGTTTATTGCAACGAGAATTACTTCTTTTACTGTGTTCTTGTCTCCCCCCCCCCCCCCCACCTCTTCCATCAGCAAATCAAAATATTTTGTTGTCGCTGTTCTGTCGCACGCCATTATTTCCGCGCTGTTTTGACGGGATACCCTCCTGAGTGATGCTAGTCGTAAAATTTGTATTGCAGCGATCGATCTCTGCTTCGGAATCTGATGATACAATTCGTGTTGGTGTCGATCGCATGCTAAACTGCGTCAAATTTCCCGAAATAGGGAATGGCGACTGGCTACAGGCTTCCGGCTAATTACTGGCGATAGGCGTCAAGCTTTGTGGATCCAGCTGGTGTAGCGATACTTGCAGCAGAATAGCCATCATTCTGGCATTTCGGAATCCGATACTACGATTCATGCTGGTGTCGATCGTATGATGAACTGCGTCGATTTTACCGAAATAAGGAATGACGAATGTAATTTGGCTACTAACTACAGGCGACTGGCTATTGGTGTCTGGCATTATGTGTACAATGTACATTGCAACTGCTGGCTGGCGTTAGGCTGCTGGCATCAGGCAACTGGCTACAGATAACTGGCATCACGTGACCGGCAATTGGCTACTGTTGTCAGGTGTCCGACATCTTGCTACCTGGCTTCTGCAGTGACGAACGTCAATATCCGTTGGTCTATTGGCTTCTGGCTACCGGAGACTGGCATCAGGCTTCTGGAGTTAGCTCGGGAGTTAGGCAACCGACTACTGGTGACTGCCATCTTGCATTCGGCATCTGGCAACTAGCATCTCGCTTCTGCGGAGTGACGAACATTGACGTCCGTTGTTCTACTGGCTTTTAGCATCTTGCTAGTGACGACTGGCGTCTGGCATCAGGCACATGGCGTGAAGCTTCTTAGCTCTCCAGGCATAGCTGCACTTGCTGCAGAATATGCCACCATGCTGACAGGGTTTCTGCATTGTAGATTCAGGAAGCAGCCACATATTGGAAGATCTTCGTTGACTTTATTTAGTAAAATCTCTTCTAGCACTGCAATCTTTCATTTCTGCGATGCGTCTAGAAAAGCTTTGTTTTCCGGAAGGTCTTCTAACGGCGATGGTTGGTTGGTTATGGCGTACGCTAACCGTTGTCAATTAGCTGATGGTGCCAGTTGATTTCCATATTTTCCACAAAACTATAATCTTAAACATAAAACTGGTTTTTACTTAGTTTTAGCTTATTTTGCTAAATAAGCTTGTTCGCTGTCCACCTCGAGTTTCGTGCTACCTAGCAGCTCTGCACCCAGGTGCTATCATGTGAGCGACACTAGCACCAAGCACCCAATTGTCACTTTTTCGCCTTAAACTCCTAGGCTTCAGTAGCAAGCAGTGCCAGAGGGAGGGTTTTCTTACGGTGAATATTTTAGGAGAATTAGAAAATAAGTTGATATTTAAAACATCAAAATACCAGGGGCACCTGGTTGATTTTTGTTTCTATTGCCTGAAATGAAAATATATATTACCTGATTTTGTTCAAGATATTGAAGACTTTGGAGCATTGCTACCTACTGCACATCAGGTCTGCATAGCCTTTTTAAAGTTGAGTCGACGGTCGTTGTTCCATCTTTTGTTCCCCTTTTTAGTGTGCCACTGGCGACATAGAGGGGAGGAGGCTGGGAACGTATCATGTAATGTATATTTTCATTGCAGGCAATAGAAACAAAAATCAACCAGGTGCCCCTGGTATTTTGATGTCTCTATTTGCCATGGAAATATACTTTACCTGATATTTAGCATTCCACAGACCTTGTCAAACGGCGGCGGGTGCCACATGACGAAGCCCCCTAAGGTAGCACGTTGGATCCCAAAAGTGTGAACTTTGCCACGATCGCTTGATAAGACATGATAGAGGAGGAACAGGGACCGTGTGCTTCAGGGAATCTAAAGTACTCGTCTAGCGGCCATGAAGGGTCCTAAACGGTATAAACCTTCGGTGTGGGCAGTCATATCTCACAAGTAGTGAGAGGTGAACACCGTCGAATTCCTCCAGGAAGCGGCTTCCATGATCTCGGAGATGGGAATGTTGCTATGATGTGCCAAAATAGCTCGAAGTTTTTGAGCGGTAACACGAATACCCAGTTCTGCGCAGTTGATGTTGATGGTGTTGTAAGCTTGGAGGATGACCGTCTTGATCCATGTTGCAACCATTCTAGCTGTAGTTTTCCCATATTTGTCAGTGAAGGGAAGAAGGAGTTGAGACCGCCTCTGCCGAATCAGTTTAGATGCTTTCAAGTAGAACTTGACACCCCGAACCGGACAGAGGGACCGTTCCGGTTCATTACCGACGATGTTGCAGAGGGCTGGAAGTATGAAGGGTCGAGACTGTTCAGAAGGCTTCTGAGTCTTGGTGCGGAAAGAAGACCGTGTTGTTAGGGTAAACCCCTGAGTGGTCGTTGAAAAAGAAGCAGTCGCTTGGTGTGGCCAATAGGGCTTGTATCTCATTGTAGCGAAGGCATCCGGCGAGTGCAACCAAGAAGACAGTCTTCCTTGTGAGATGGCTGAGTGCATAGGAGGCCAATGGTTCGTAGGGGAACGAGAGCAGGGAAGTGAGGACGAAAGATAGATCCCAGTCTGGAAAGTGCCATCGAACTACCGGTCGTTCAGTTTCAAGGGACTTCAGAAGTGCGAATATGTAGAAATTATCAATAAGAGAAAGGCTGCCAGCGGCATGGAAAACCATATTCAGAGCAGAGCGGTAGACAAGTACCATCAAGCTGCGAAGGCCCTCGCTGAAGAGATGATCTAGGAATCGTAAGAGCTCGGGAACAGAGGGATTGTCTGGATTAATCTGCTGTGGGAGACACCAACGAAACCATCGTTACCAGTGGCTGTCGTAGAATTTATTGGTAGAGGCCTTGATGGCTCCAGTCGCAATGCGAGAGGCCTGGTCTGTAGAAATGCCCGCTGCTTCGAGTAATCGGATGATAGAAGCCATCCGTGTAACTGCAGTGACTGGGGTCGGTGATGGAGCATGGTACCCCTGTGTTGGGAGAGCAGGGAGGGTGTGTCCAGAAGGCACTGTGGTGAGTCTACCAAGAGATGTAGTAGCAGCGGGAACCATTCTGCCGATGGCCAATTCGGAGCTATGACGACGAAAAGACCTGGGGATCGGGAGATTTTGCAGAGAACCAGCGGCATGAGTTTTGATGTGGGGAACAGGTAACCGAAGAGGTGACTCCACTCGAGGGTGAGGGCATCCACTGCCCATGCCTGGTCATCCGGGACTGGACTGACGTATTGGGGAAGTTGGCATTGAACCTCGTTGCAAAGAGGTCTACTATGGGATGGCCCCATAGTACGAAGAGAGATTCACATATGGATGTCTTCAGCATCCATTCCCCAGATGGTGGGGACCGACAGACAGGGAGCTCGCGACCACGTTGCGGTTGACCGGTATATGCAGGGAGAGGAGGACCTTGCAAAGCAACCTGCAGAGTTGAAAAATATCTGATGTAACATCATGAAGAGTGTGGGAACGTGTGCCACCGCCCTTCTGTAGATATGCTACTGCAGTTGTGTTGTCGATGTGGACTTGAACGATCTTGCCTGTAATAATTTCGTGCTGAAAGTGCTGGATACCCGAGAAGGACTGCACACAGTTTCAAAATGTTGATGGGGTCCGTGTTGCCCGGGGACCATGTTCCTGTGGTGACGTGATTGTCGATGCGAGCCCCCTCCCATGTTGGGAGGTATCCGTAAACAAACGGAGGTGAGGAGACGGCTCGTGGAGGGGGACCGTTGCAGTAAGGTGAAGGGCATCCATCCAGCAAAGAAGAGTGTTGAATGGAAAAGCGGTGGTGAGCCGTCGTTGCAGAGCTGCGGCTGTGCGAGTCGAGGTGGTCCACTCATCGATCCGAAAGTAATGAAGGGGCCGGACCATCCAACGACCGTAAGGGATGAGCAATGCGAGGAAATCCAGAGTACCGATGAGGGAGTTGAGGTCGCGAAGAGTGTATGTTGGCTGGTGCAGGAAGTTGTGAATCCATTTCTGGACGGTGGTTATTCTTTTGGGAGAAGGCATTATGGTCGCCTGGAGGAGATCGAAGTGTACACTGAGAAACTGGAAAGAACGTGACGGTGTAAACCAGGATTTGGGAAGGTTAATACCGAAACCAAGAAAGGTCAGGAGTCGTAACGTGAAGTACCTTTTGCGAAGCTGTATCTGGTCGTCTTGATGAGGAAAAAGCCAATCGTCGAGATAGGCGTCCGTTCGAATCTGGTGTTGGTGTAGGTGAGAGAGGACGGGATTGAGAACTGCGATGAACAATCATGTGGTCGCGTTGAGTCCGAAAGGTAGACAGAGGAATTCGTAGATTGTACCGTTGTAGATAAATTGGAAGAGGTGCCGGACAGCGGCATGAAAAGGGATGTGTAGATATGCGTCCACGAGACCTATAGAAATTGTCCAGTCCTTTTGTAGCAAAGACGCCTGAATGGTTTCAACTGGTTCCATTTGAAAATCAGGATTGACGATGAACTGGTTTAACAGTCAAAGGTTGAAATTGAGAAGGAGATCTCCCGTCGTCTTAGGGCAAAGAAAAATCTGGCTGTAGAATCCTAGTCCGCGCCGGATTGGAAACGGCGCGGATCGCATGTTTTGCGAGAAGTTCCAAGATTTTGGACGTAAGGTGCGTAGTTGGTGTTGGTGCCAGTGTCCAGGGGGTAACCGAAGTGGAGGTGGGGATAGAAAGGTTGGCCGGAAACCATGGGAGATGATGTTGAGAACCACTGGGTCTTGGGTAATGGTCTCCCAAGCTGGCAAGAAGAAACGAAGCTGCCCCCCCGCCCCACTTTGAAGGGTTGGGAACAAATGTCAATGGCTGGGCTTGGGGCGGCGTCGGGGCCGGGAGATGCAAGGCGTCTGTGGCAGTCTGGTGTTGCGCTGCGGCTGTAGGGATGCCCGCGTCTCGTGGCCTGGAAGGAAAGGGCTGTCGGTCCTATCGTAGGGAAGAGTAGTGATCATCAGAGCGGGCCGTAAGCTGAGTGGTCCAATTGTCAGGATCTCCTTGACGACGGTGCCCGATGTTCGGTCGCGGTTTCGGTTTGCAGGTTATATCGAGATGTGGTGCTAACTTAGGGATTAGCCCCCAGAAGAGAGAGTCCGATTCATGTAGGGGCTGATTCCGAAGGATGGGGTGAGTGGAATCGTGAAGATTGGGTGCCATGTTAAGAACGACCTCGTGGAGTAACAGCGTTGAGTTGAAGAGAGCACGGGTGAATCAGTTCGTAGAATGGTAAATAGTGAAACAAGCCTGGCGGAAAATTTGACTGATGAGTGAGGCTACATCTCTTGAGTGATACGGCGGGGAATCCATGGAGAGTTTTTCACACAGCGCATTCGCCGCTGTATTAAGGACGTCGGCCTGGGATGCCGCACGGAGACCTAGGCGGAGGAGACGGTCATTGCCTCGGAGGATCAAAGAGGGGACGGTGACTTTACAAGGCAGGAAGAGAGAGGTACCCAAATCCATTTTAAGGTCGGCCATAAGGAATTCTGGCTGGGGGTAGGTGTCAAAGTTTTTTGGGTTGGCGGTACCTCACTTGTTGGTCGCAAAAAGGCGGTCTCACGACCGGGGCGAGGGGCGGTTGTTCCGCATCCTGCTCAAGGGGTGTTCCGTTGCCTAGGAGGATATCGCCTGTCTGTAGAAGGGTAGGAAGGAACGTAGTCGATTGCCCGAGGACCGGTTGCTGGCGGGGGAGACGATCGCGGAGACCGAACCCAAAGACGGTGGATAAACCTCTATTCTTGCTTGGTTCAGGGGCGTCAGGCGACGGTTTGTAAAGAAAACAGTCCGGGATGATATTCTCAACGGTCTATAATAATTTCGGAAACCAAAGGATCTGGTTCCCCCGGGAAAGGGGGTTTGAAATGAGCGTGACGAGATGGGGGTCACCGGAGGCGATCGACTGGGCCGGCACACTGGTTACCGAAGCTGAATCATCATAGTCAGGTGGAGGAGGTTGCGAAGGTCGAAGGGGTACCAGCTGGAGGATTGTCGGATATGCCTTAGAAGGACCAACGTTGTCTTGGAGTAACCGAGGATTTTTGACAGTAGAGGCAACCCATACTTCGGTGTCCAGAGATGGACTGGGTGGCTGTTTTCACTTGAAGGAGCGTAGAGCAGAATCCATTAGAGCGTGGACCCGTTCCTTGGAAAAGGGACCGTCATGATGAGTGGCAGGTTGTGGTCGAGAAGTAGAAGATGCACGGGAAGATCATGAAGAGAGGTCCAAACGACCGTCCGTATGTTGTCGAAGCGCCTTAACTTGTAGCTTTAGATGGGTATAATGTTCCTTAGCAGAGAGAAGCTCTTTTTGGAGACCGTGGAGGTCAGATGACAGCTGCGGTTGACCGCACTGTAAAGGCGACGTGTCCTGGGTGGGACTGGCTGGTGTAGTAGGAAACGGCGGGGGTGGTTTCATGACAGGGATCATAGACCGAAGCGTCCCGGTGCTCGGGAACAGGGGGCAAGCCACTGAAATAGTAGAGAAGCCTGGTAACACGGGGTCAATGACCAAAATTTCGGGCGTCGGTGACGGAGTGGTAGTCCGGGCCACTATGCCCCGAGGCGCACCCTTGGCTCTTCGCATAATGGTGACCGTAGGTCGAAGAGCAGACCAGCACGTCCGACGAAGTCGAGTCCTAGACAAGAAAATGCGAACCCAATGCAGACAATGCTGGCAACGTCTTTAATCTCTAAAACAAACAACATAGGAAAAGGAGAATGTTACAAATCAGGTAATGCGGTGGTTTTCAACGTGTGGGTCGCGACCTCCAAATGGGGTTGCGGGCGGCCTTTCGGGGGTCGCAATACATAAGCAGGAAAAAAATTATTTTACTATTTTTTTAATCTTTTAATGTTAATATCTTTTTTCCCTGAAATTTAATCGTTAATAAAATTAATTAATTGTAAAGTACATCTCTCCGTTCTAACAACTAATCTTTCTAATCTAAAAACAACTTTGTATATTTTATAATTCTATAAAATACGAGGGCTATTTTTTATGAGCAAATGACGACGTTTAAAATGCTTTATATGCAAAAAAAAAGCGTTGGCTTCCCCGGGCTTCGCCCCGAACCCTGCTGGGGGAGCTCATAACGCTCCCCCGGACCCCATAGTTGTGAAACCAACGGGCGAAGGAATTTACTTGGGATGTGGGGTCGCAGGGAAAAAAATTTAAGTGGAGTAGCAGTTCGAAAAAGGTTGGGAACCACTGAGGTAATGCATATTTTCATGGCAAATAGAAATTAAAGTTTTCACTTGCATCCAAAAATACTCACCTTAACATTAGCTGACTTTGTCTAAAAGGAGGTGGGTCAACCGACCCCTAAACTGTGGTGGCGTGAAACTCCAACTTATTTTGTTAAATGAGCTTGGTAAGTGTCCAGTTTACCTCGAGTTTCGTGCTACCTAGCAGCTCTACCCCTAGGCACTATCACGTGAGCGACACTCGCACCACGCGGCCGATTGTCACTTTTTCGCTCGGACCTCCTAGGCTTCAGTAGCAAGCAGTGCCGGCGAGAGGGTTTTCTTAAGGTGAATATTTTAGGAGAAGTAAAAACTAAGTTGATGTTGATGTTTAAAATTAAAGTTTTCATTTGTATCCAAAAATACTCACCTTAATGTTAGCTGGCTTTGTCCAAAAGGAGGTGGGTCAACCGACCCCTAAGCTGTGGTAGCGTGAAACTCTCTCAACTTACTCAACTGGAGACTAACGACCTTAAGATCCTACATGCTGATTAGGTGTCTGTCCAGCACTGTAGATCCTGCCATCATGAGGGCCCTGGGAGAATAGGCTGTTGGGTGTCCCCTAACTCCTTTAACAGTGACTTACGAAAGACGCTTTGTGCCTCCATGCGCATGCCAATGTAATCCCCTGAATGGTGATGCTGGTATCAGAGGCCCAGGATGTTGTGAGGGCTCGCAGTTCCTTCAGGATGTCACACATTCATCAAAGGTCTCATGCGTTCTCCTGATGGTAGAGCAGACCCATTGAGCTACTTTTGCTGGATAGAGCCTTTCTTTTTTTGGTCGTTCTTTGCGTCAATAGGTAAATTGAGAGAGGAATAGGATGTATTCCGATTCCTCCTCCTGGACCGCTACTGCGGCTGCTTCTAGGTAATAAAACTTATGGGCTCTATTAGGGCACTACAGTCTTTCAACGTTTTCCCACTATGGGTCATAGCACCTGAATGATAACCGTTTTAGTCAGCTCTTCCGGGCGTTGACCCTTGGCCCTGAATGCAGGGTATGCAGAAATGTTACGCTGCTCCAGTCTTACGCAAATATGATGCACCTCGCTTCTGGAGAAAGCAGTGATCTCACTTTGTCATCCTGCTAACGCCATGGCTACAAGGAGAGGTGCAACATGGAGGTCTTTTGAAGGGCTCGCACATGGGTCCTGAAAGGCTTGCTAGTACCAAAGGGAGGTTCCAGGCTGGGAATAGCTGCCGGACTGAAGTCTAAACACCCCGAAGGATTGTATGAGTCTCATTATGATGTGGCTGGACGTGATGTCCTGTGATCCGTACAATGCTTGAACAGAGTTTATCGCTGTGCAATAACCTACGGTGAGTGGGAATTTGGTATTCTGCAGTATGTGCATGAAGAAATCTTTCCTTATGGTGTTATGGGGTGGTCCCATAGGTTGGCCAGTCTCCAATGGGGGGTCCCAGGCCCATTGGGCTGAGCCTCTTAATATGGTCGCAGGTGATATCCTGTCATCTGTAGAAATCCAGAAACTGGAATGATTGCCAAAAGAGATCCCTCAATCGCCATACTCGGAGCCCTTGTCTGAAAGGTCCAAGAAGAATCGGGTTATGGTGGTCACCTCCAGGATGCAAGGGTCAGTGTTCCTCCATGAACTCTTCTAGAACTTCCTTCCTTATTACATACACCTTGAAAATGGGGACTCTGTGTCACTGAACAGACTATGTCATCACACGGGACAGGCAGTCTGCCACCTCATTTAACCTTTCCCTGTTCCATGCGTGCAGATAAACCAACCCCGGGAAGGTGTGATTCATACTTCCTGATGATGTGAGATCAGCTCTTGCGTGGTAGTAGCTCTTCTGGTTTTCCCTTGCGAGTCCCCAGACGTCCACGTATGCCAATGCCGACCACTAGGAGGCTATTATGATTGGCTGGTCTTGTCCAGCCCTTGCTGTTTCAGAACAAACAAGTTAACAGATTCAGCGATACGCCCATCCACTGAATACTCAGTGCCTCTGTTGCCCATGAGCTCGAGTCAGGGAATAGTGATGCGTAGAGTTCCACCTACATGTTGTGGAGAGCATTGTATAGCCCTCCAGGGGATTTCCCCACGCTGACTGGATGTTGATCCATCTGTTTGATGATCCTTCCTCTGGATGTTGATCAGATAATCAACTGGAAGTTATCCATCCCCGGTGAGCCCCTCGAGCCTAGGGTAATGATGTAGAAGTTCCAATGATTCGAAGCCGGCTGACAATTCCGTGAGAGGAAACTTAAGAGCGTCCCCTCCCCCCTTGGATGTGCACTGCAGCCGTGGTGTCGTCACACATTATCCTGATTGAAGCATCACACATGGATAAAGCTGCTAAAGCCAAGTGGTCGGTATTGTGTAGAGCTCCAGAATGTTTATGTGCCTCTCCACCCTTGGGAGCGATGCATCCTAACAAGAACATGCCAACAGCCACTACCACGAACCTGTACTTCTCACTGCTCTGCCACCATAGATCCTGCTGCAATAGGGTGTGCGGTAGGATGACAACTCTCCATGATGTCCTCCTGACCCCTACATATTTCTTGAGTCTACAGAATTCATGACTATGTGTTCCCAACAGTACCAGTTGTCCTTGAGTTGTCCGCTAGTCCCCTTGTCAACAATGTGGCTGAGGTATCTTCTCCAATGTTACGTCAAGTTTGGTCAGGTCAATAAATGAAACCTCAGGTTAAGCCCTCCCTTCATCTGACGATCTCCCTTGACAGTCGCTCGAGACTCCTACCCAGAAAAGAATTTCTTTGCTGGTGCAGTCTGATTCCTTCCCATTGGCTCCTACTCCCAATCTTAGGGGAAGTTTTCCAGTGACTATTGAGTGGTCCCAGAGCTACCTTCCATCACCGACGGTACCTTGGGATTCTATCTATTCTACAGAATGGGAACCAGGTGCCAACGACGCATTCACTCTCTCATTCATCAAAGAGGGTTACAAAATGCCATTCCTTTCAAGACTTTCACGGCCAAAGAAGGCCACAGAAAGACTCAACTTGGATCGGTTATTAGCTGCGGAGACAACACTTTTTGTAATAGAAGCTACCTTGCCATCACAGAGGAAACGCCGCATCTCTACAACTCGGCGAGATTCGTCATCAAGGGAAGGGGTGCGTCTCAACTTGATCCAACCTAAAATGGCTCATCGGGATGGTTATATCAAGCACTTCTGAAGGGGAATGCTGGCATCGATCAGGGTATGATGGCAGATGTAAGAGTACACCAAATCAATCAAGGTGGAGGATGCAGACCTACAATGCGCCTCCACCTTTTAGCCTTCTGGTGCTTCAAATTGATGTAAAGGGATTCCAAATCTACTTGAATTTGAACCATCTGTTTAATAAAATCACTTAAGAGATCAAAATTCGACGACTGGAGACAGGCAAGGTCTGTTGCCCTGTTGCCCAGCACTCGGGTGACTCCAATCTGGCGACTGACTGGGGTCGATGACCGAAGGGATAGCGGGTCCAAAATGAGCAGTCTCTCGAAAGGCGTGAAGCGCATGGTGACTGAAGAATCCAATTTTCCTTCCAGATTGGCTGTGATTCTTGATTCTGATGCTGAATCTTTGATTCCTGGTCGTCCAACATGGATTTCATGCTTGCTTGAATCCTGGTAAATACCTCAAAAGCTGGAAAAAAAAATCACGTAACGGTGTCTATCTTTCGCAGATTAAAGCCTTCAAAATGGTGACTAGGTTCCACGTGTGGAGCTTCCTGGCCCTGGGACCGCAGTCTCGAGTTGTGTTTTTCAAACGCATGTAGTTTTACCAAAATGCACGCCTGCACACCCTTTATCATGGCTCACCCATTCTATCACATGCGACTTTTAATAAAAAAAAAACCACACGCGATTTGAAAGCGATCAAGTCAAGAACAGGACCCCTGGTTTGGAGACTGCTCCCAGTCTTAAAGTCGTGCAATTGGCGACCGAGTCCCTGGACGTTTGTAGCCCACTGTCCTCAATATGACGACTGAGGCCCTTGTGTTGCCTTCTGTAGATCAAAGTCCTAGATTTAGATACTGAATTCCTCAATCTGTAGCCTGCTGTCCCCAATTTGACAACTTCCATAGCAGAAAGTCCCCAATTTAGTGACTTAATTCATCAAATGTATTTGGTGCCTGCTGTCTCTGAAATGACGGCTGAGGCCTTGTCTGCGTGACCACTGGTATGATGGTGGAATCCTTCCAATCACTCACGAGGAGAGTGAGATCATGCATCTGTCTTAACTTCCAAGGGGCAAGCGAGGAGGAATCTGAAGCTTAGGGCCAGGCGTGGTCTGTCCTCAGATTTGCACCCTGCAAATCCTCCCGATGGCTGGCGTCTGAAAATTTGTGTTTTCGTCCAAAATCTGCAACTAGCGATTGGTTTCCTTCAGTTCTCAATCCCGAACAGGTGCTTGGCTCCTAGGTGTCACGCTCCTCCAAAATGGCACTGACAACAGTGCCACCCTTGAATCCACGTTCTGGAATAACATCATATTCTTGGCACATAATAAAGGTAACGCTATTTCAAAATGTTGGAGGGGAAACATTGTTTCCGTAAATTTTCAACAAGCATAAACACAATGTCACTTGTCTTCATCAGGCCTACACATCAGGTTTCACAGTGTAGGCCTGATGAAGCCAAGCGACGACGTGTTTATACTTGTCAAAAATTTGCAGAAACATTTCCCCTCCGACATTTTGAAATAGCGTTACCTATATTCTGTGCCAATGGATCACGAATTTCAAAGTATGAAACCACACGCACTTTTTGCCATCATAGACTTGGAGCCACTTTATCTTGACTTTTGATTTTTGTGAGACATTCGAAGGTTGCGGCCTGTCTCCTCAGAAGTTTTAAGTGTTTCCTTGACTTGAATTTATTTTAACTTGAAAAGTTTCAACTTAAGAAATCTTTTCTTGACTTTGTCTTTGACTCGAAAGGCCACGAGAAAATTCAACACCGATGGACAGTGATGGCCATATCACAGCGTTGCCATCCAGGCCATTCCCGGGCAACTGGTTGACTACAATCAGGCGACTGCCCAGGGCCGACATCTCTAGTGCAGCGACTCCATCACAAAAACGTCTCGAAGAAGTGAAGCACTTGGCAAATAAAGCCGCCAATCCCTCCTCTGGGAAACATGCCTTCCGATATGGGTGCTGAAATGTTTCCATACCTCGAACATAACTTTCAAGTTTTCATAGTTTCGTAGCTTTCGCAGTCTGCAATGCGTCGAGGTTTCCATGAAATTGTCCTGCAATCCGATGAATTGCGTGGGGACTTGTGAACGGATGGTCTTTATAGTTGCCGATCTGCATTGCCCCAAAACTGTAACCACAGCCGGAGAAATCGTTGAACACGGGCCACCTCCATGCCATAAATCACAAAGAGTTCTAATTGCCTCCGATTCCAATAATCGTTGTCGAAGCATTTCTTGTTGGTCGAATTATCTTCAGTACCTAAGAAATTCGGTGAACACCCAGCAAAAATGGAATTGCACCCAACACAGGTAACGGTGACAAGTTTGCAATATCTGCATTAAATGCCGTCCGCAAGACACCAGGTGTCATTCGCTGAGCAGTACAGGCACGTCTGTAACATTGCCAGTCCAACGAAAAACTGACAGTCTGTCGCTTGGCGCTAGAGCTTGAGGCAGTGTTGCTAGGTGGCACGAAACTCGGGGTAAATTGGACATAGAAAGAGCATATTTAACAAAGTAAGCTAAACTTAAGGTAAGTAGTAAAAATTATGTGGGGGGGGGGGGAGACACCTTGTGTATTCTTGATGATGAAAACACTTGGCAATCCAATTCCACAATGGGCGATGTGCGAGATTACCGCTGCAGTTCACTCTGCTCACCGGCTCTTGGTTGACTTCAGCCTAGCGACTGGCTGGGGACAATAACCCTATACCCTGTCACACCCTTAGAGTGACCCAGGGAGGCTAGGGGGGAGGATGGCTGGGGAACAGGTTCGGAGGTGATCTTGCATGTTTAGAACTTAATTCGGATTAAGCTTGAGCTCCACAGTGAAGCCCACTTTCTACTAGGATTTTGGGCAGCAATAGAAAACTCTTTAATGAAGGCAGTTAAGGAAAGGACCCGTTAATAAGTTCACCCAATACTGTAACACCAGGCCTGTGTCGTGGGGGAGGGGCAGGAGGCTAGTGCCTCCTCCCTCAGAAATACTCAAGTGGGCGTAAAACGAATCTTACCAGGAACTGGTTGAAGATCGTTTTTATTGCCAAATCGAAAATATACATTACCTGTTTTTCATTTTAGCACTCTTCTGGGTTCTTATTGCTTCTTCCAGAGAAAGAAAGTTGGCTTCCTTGCCAGTCCCGTAGTGATTCCTCTGCGCATGCGTGAACGCAGTCCTCCTATTAAGCGCTGGAGCAGTGCCTTTCTTCATCCTTTTTCGATCCTCTCAATTGCCCATACGAAAATATACATTACCTTAATTATTTTACTTAGCAGTCCCCCCCCCCCCCCCCCGGAGCTCTTTATCCCTAGCTTTGAAAGTTGGCTTCCCTGCCGGGCTCGTGTCCTACTGTGCAAAACAGGAACTGGGCTCGCCTATATAAGTGGATCGCAGCGATTCCCAGCATCTTTCTTCCAACCTTCATGAACCTAGTCCATCAGAGGGGAGGCTTGGGCGGGTAAAAGGTAATGTATATTTTCGTATGGGCAAACAAAAACTAAAATCAACCAGTGCCCCTGGTATTTTAGTCTTTTTATTGCCACGAAAATGTACATTACCTTAGTTTACTTAGCAGACCTCGTCACTAAAGGCGGCAGGCTAGGTTCGGAGTACCCCAATCACGAGCCGGCACCCCCACGGAATAGTATCCGGGGGAAGACAACCAAAAGAACCTTAATCCCGGACCTCGGAACCACAGTCGCATGAGGGTGAACAACAGGAACAGCAGATGCCAGGAGAGGTGTCTTAAGGGTCATCCCGTTGGAGCAAGGTAGAGATGCAAACAATGATGGAAGCCATCTCACCTTGGGTCGGAAAGCGATGACAACTTGGAAAAGGAAGCACGGCACTGAAGGATGAGCCGCAGGAACCGTAGTGGAGGCAGGTAGCGATTAGTAGAAAAGAAGGTCCTAAGTCTGGAGCAGGATTTTCTGTGTCTAGTCCAACTGGAACGACGTACGAGCCATCCTGGAGGGAGAGGAACGTTGCCAGGCGGATCGTTAGAAAGCGGCCGTTGCTAAGTTAAACGTCGCCATGATCCGTGTCTAGTTCAATCGAAACGATGCATGATCCGCCTTGAACAGGAACCAAGAGCACACTCCAAACACTAGAGGATGTGAGGGGGCCCAAGGAACGGATCGTGGCGGATCGAGGAACAAGGATCGGCGGAATCAGCATTAGCTGGTAGAACTAGAAGAATATGTCGGGAGTCGGAACGCTTGAGGCGGTGTGGAATCTGGGACAAGAAACGGAAGGTAGCAAAGCGGAACACAGGAACCGTTGTGAAGAAAGCCACCACAGAGTGGAATAGGGAATCGACAAGAAAGGCATGATTCTCGGCAGACTGTGTCTATGTCCTGGAGCCTCTCGTGTAGAGGAGGGAGTATAAATGGAAGGTCGACATAGTAGCACAACCCTAGTCCGGAAGAAGATAGAACGCGGATCAGGAACCGACTGATTGTAGGAATGAAGGATTGTGGGTACATGGACGGAAAAGAAGTAGAACTTTCCCATTGACTCCGGAGAAAGGCATCAGTGCAGGGCAGGTTGTGTGATGAGGAAGCTTTGAAGCGCAACTTGAGGTCTGTAAGCGAAGAGGTGACAGTCCTGGAGAACAGGGAACGGAAGGCACATTGAACAGTAGGATCCGTAATGCAGGTTGGAGCGTGTAAGGTAAATCATTCCGCTGTCGAAAAGGAATCGACAGGGAGGAGAACAGTTCGACTTGTGTGTGTTGTACTGGAGTGGACGAGGGACTTCTGTCCTAAAGACTAGGGCTCGATGGTGTGATGAAGGTAAAGGATACTGGGCCCGAACCTTGGATCGTGATTGTCCTTAAAGAAGAGGAAAGGTGATGCATCGGCATGTAACAGAATGTTAGCTCCAGTTAATCCAGGATGGTTAGGTAGATGCGGTCCGTAAAGGGCTCTGGGCAAGGTGTTGGGACTTGGTTAGGTGATAAGCAGAAGCGGTGCCCAAAATTAGGTCCAAAGGAAGGGAGTATCCGGAATCGAAACGTCGATCCTGTTTGGAGACTGGCGCATATACTGCTGGGTCCAATGTCAGTTTCAGCAAAGTAGAGCGAATCATATCGAGTAGGAATTGAGCCCGGACCGGCAGCGCGGGTCCGGAATCTAAGCAAAAAGAAGGGATCTTGGCTGAAGAAGGGGATCTTGGCAGGAACAAGACTCAGACCGGGCGTCCTAATCGGTCGGCTGAGGCTGGTTGGTAAAGCAGCAATGTCTTGTTAACAGAAGATCCGTATGTTTTATCCTAGACTGCTGAAGCAGAGCGGAAGGTAACTTAAGAGGAATCGGGGGAAACGAGTCAAGTTCTCCCGTTAAGAAAGGGAAGCAGGAACCGTGGTTGATCAGAGGAACGGTAACGATCCGCCTGGAACAAAGGGCTCAATGATGGTAACGGAGGGGTAATCAGGAATCGACGGGAATGGAACAGCTTGCTGGTTACTAATGTACACTTCAGAAGGGGATCGTAGGAGTCACGTTGACAAAATGTAGGTGACAACGTCGAGCGTGTGAGAGATCAGACGGGCAGAGGAGTGTCGTTTCACCATAGGTGCCGGTCCCGGGTACTGGGACCGGTCCCCCACCCCTGTGCAACGAAGTGCATGGGCATGCTCCTACACTATCGAGGCGAAGACAGGAGGGTTCGTGGAAGGGATCGGAATCGTGTGGTGACGAAGGAAAGGGCTCGAAGAACATCTTGAGAATTGCATGTCTTGGAGACTTGTAGGGTTGTAGGTCTGCAGAGCAGAGAACCGAAGGTGACCCAGTCTGCTTGGAAGGTAACATTAAGGCATGGAAAGAATCGTCTGGAAAGTCGAGCGGCCGGGAGGTGTAGTATTAACGGTCTTGAACAACCAATGGAATGAAGAAAAGGAACCGGGCCTGGCCTTGAGCCTAGGTCCGGATCATGAGGACGAACGGCGAAGCAATTGTAGTCTAAACTCAGAAACGGCAGAAGATTCTTGACTTGAGAGGAAGAAATGGAAAACGGATCGTAGACACAAACAGTGCTGGGCCCAGCCGAGCCCGGGCCCGAACTCAAGTCCTCGTTACCCATGAAGAGAAGAACAGATTGAAGGCCAAATTTTTCAATATAAAGGTCGTCCCAGGCGATGCAGAATAGAGGAAACATCCCAGCCGATTGGGGAACCGGTAGAGAGGAATCGAAGCGCTTGTGATAAGCACAGGAAGGGTAATAGGTGTTGGAGCCTGGGTCGATCCTTGGTAGACAAGCAGTACTGAAAAATGTTAGGCGTTGGGGTGAGAATCGAGACAATGATCCTCTGCAGGAATTGGCGTGCTTGTGCTAAAAGGATAGATGGACAGTGGAACGTGGATCGTGAAATGACACCTCTTCTTCTTTGTATATAAGGGCCCAGGCTGGGCATATGGGCCCAGCCCGAGCCTTGCTGTTCGTAGTAGGAAGCGGAATCGGACCGAACACAAGTTCCACAAGAGCAAGGAGACAGCGGACTGCGTGCATGCAAAGGATCCAGACCTTGTAGGGATCCAGATCCGGTTTGTTGACATTCAACAGGAACGGAATCGGGACGGCAGTCCGCGTAGAAGAACTGTGATTTAGTAGCTGTAGACGGGACAGAACAGATGAACGACGAGCAGGTGGCAGCTAATGTCAGCTGCGGGTGGCGTCGGATGCAGAAGCTACTTAATGACAGGACACAAAGACGGTCGTTGAGATGACGAGGGTGTGGAACCGAGGAGGAACCAATAAAGCAAAGAACTCTGTTCGCGAACCGGGCTCGGATGAGCAGCCCAGGACCGGGCCTTGGCCCATACTTGCTGAGTCGGAGGAAGGCAGCTACCGGGTTGAAGCCAGCAGTTCCCTGGAAGACATTGGAACGGTAAAAAGCCTAAGTACTGGTGGAAGTGGCCGATGGTCCCCCCCCCCCCCAGTCCGGGACCGAGGATCGCGAGGGAACCGAGGGGAAGACGGAATCGTGACTCTGCTTGTGGAAGGAGACCGGAATCGACATAGTAGCACACTGTAATGGTGACACGTGAAGAGCCATGGTGGAAGAACTTGGTTGCGAAAGGGCCCAGGTCGGATGTTGGGGCCCGGTTCTAGCCTACTAGTCGTGGCTGCCAAGCAGTGGCGGGATCGATTTAGCAGCAAAGGGAACCGAGACAAGTGCAGGCTAAAGCCAAGGCGAAAAAGCTAACTACCACCATAAGAAACACACAGCCAGCAGGGAGCAGGCGGATAGGTGGTGCGGCCCCCACATGGGAACAAGAATCGTTGACAAGAGGAATCAGTGATGAATGAATCGTCGATCCCCGCCGATCTGCTTGCCATGAAGGGGCTCCTGAACCTGCTTTATGAACTCGATTCTGGACGGCGGAATCGTGCGGATTGTTGTGGACGACGGCGGGGTCCAATCCTCGTCTCACCCAATCCTCTTCTTACCATAGGAAAGGCGGAATGTGAATCCACTTGTGGAAGGAGACCGGATTCGATGAAGAAGAACCGGTAAGCTGTAAAGATGTATCCCTGTCCAAAGAGGTGGCTGGAACCGAGAGGAACCGTGAACACGGTCAGGATTGGGCGGATTCCAGAACGGAATCGATCCCACTCCGGCTAGGTAGCTAGCCAATGAAGCCACGGTTACACTGGGCACACCATTAACATCTATGGATGGTAAGGGGAACCGGGACCGCAAGGGTACGTAGCTGGTAAGTCGTGGATCGGATGGCAGCTGAACTTGCTGCATGAACTCAATTCCCGTGCGGATCGGGAATCGTCCCAATCCTCTTCACACTCGATCCTCTTCGCAGCTGATGAATGAAGAGCTCCAAAGCAACCACCTCGGTGGCCACCCTAGGAAAAAAGAATATTAAGGAAAATTGGAAACAATTATGCCAGCGATTTATGTCTATTTATTTCTAGGAAGAAAGATGCTGGGAATAGCTGCAATCCGCTTATATTGGCGAGCCCAGTTCCTGTCTTGCGCAGTAGGACACTAGCCCGGGGAACCCAACTTTCAAAGCTAGGGATATAGAGATCCGATGGGAGGGGGACTGCTAAGTAAAATAAGGTAATGTATATTTACGTGGCAATAAAAACGATCTTCAACCAGTTCCTGGTAAGATTCGTTTTTAGTTGCCTCAAAAATATTACCGGTTTTTCATTTTAGGACTCAACAGACCTCGTAACCGGAGGTGGGCCTTGGTGACGCCGACCTGGCTACGGACTGGCTACCCTGAAGCTAACTGGCTCAGCGAACCTGAAAGCAGCCGGAGGAGACGTGAGGGAAGTAGTATCGGCACAGGAATCGGCGGGAGGATCGTCTGAATCTAGGTGGCTTGAAAGAGAAGATCGATCGTCATTCTTGTTCTACCGGAAGTGGCACCTGAGGGAGGCTGACCGGTTCGGCGGATTCTGGAGCCGGATGCTACTTTGGTGTATTGTAGGCGTGGGGAATCGGATCAGGATCGGAAGCGACTTGCAGAAGGAAGCGGTTGCAAACAGGTTCCAGGGTTAAGGAAAAACAGCTGCCTTTTTAAGGGGGACTGGAATCCATAGGGATACGTTGAAGTGACGAAGTCATAGTAACACATTGTTTATACTGAAGATGGCAATAAAAACGAACTTAACCAATTGTTCCGATGGTAAGAGACGACGGACTCGGACCAAGAGGGAACCGAGGTGGTGCAGCAGAGCAGGAATGTGGTAGGACCCGAAGTTTTCATAACCTCAGGTGGTAGCATGTGGATACTGGCAGTTGAGTGGAACCGTAAGCCGGAATTGTGAGTTGGGCCTAGACAGGTAGAAACGGACCGGTATGTAGAGGATATCGCCACCGGACTGGCGGTTAACGCATGAAGTGGAAAGAGTGGTCTCGGTAATCAAGAGCAGGGAGAAAGACATCGTTCCACGGGAGCACTTTAGAAAAACGCTGAAGAGACACCAAACTGGTGACAATCCAATTCCAACTTAGGCCGATCCGGACAGGTACTGCTGGGACCGGAACTGGTCGTTGAGAGGAACCGGGAATCGGTTCCTTGAGCCGGTGAGTCTTGAGAATCGCTGAATCCATGAGTGAATGGAGTTGTTTCCGAGAAAGCTGTGTTGCCGACAGGGCAGATCGGGAGGGAATAGAGGACCGTACGGAACGGGATGACAAATCCAGAGGGCGTGGAAGCGGCAAAGCAGACTTCTCAGTCACAAGCTTGTGGGCCGTTGCTCGAGGCTTGAATAGAGTGTAGAGGTCTTTAGTTCTTTGTAGGTCCAAGGAGAGAAATCTGTGTTTCGACTCCCGCGGAGGCTGTTCGCACAGGATCGGTGAAGCGGTGGTGGTGCCGCTAGGCAGAATCGCAAGAGTAGCAGTGACAGAGAGGTGTACCGGCACAGGAAGGTGGATCGAATTCCGGGAGGAACCCAGAAGCACGATGCTATCCCCCGGATAGAGGGATTCTAGGGCCGAAATGGGTGAAGCAGAAGCAGAGGGAACCAGCCAGAGGATCGGCGCTTGAAACGTTGCAGCGGTTCCCGAGGCGCCCTCCTAGCCCGAGGCATGGTGAACCGGGACTTTTGGTTAATAGCACAACCTTGTTGGATGCAAGCTAGACAAGAAAGCCGAGATAGTTCGCTTTGCTCAGGTTTATATATGATGAAGGCTGCGCAGAAACGTGCGCAGTGGGTAGCAGGTCGGAGAGAATTCTATGATTGTTCCTGAAAAAGGAGCGTCATGTCGCAGGTTCTGAAATCGCTGCTAGTGAAGCAGGATCAGGATGCCGGGAATGACCTGGGACGCCAAAGCAAGCAGAGGGAGCAGGAAGATCAGAGAATGAAACGCGCTTGAAACGTAGCATTGCGGAGTCCATGAGTGAATGAATCTTGTTCCCGAGAAAGCTGTGTTGCTAACCAGGCGGATCGGGAGGGAACAGAGCGCTGTGACGAACGGGATGGTAAATCCAGAAGGCACGGAAGCGGTGAAGCAGTCTTCCGTGTCGCAAGCTTGCGGGCCTCAGCTGAAAATATGAGTCCAGTGTAGAGGTCTTAACTTTTTTGAAGTTCCAAAGAAAGGGAACTTGGATGCCGAGTCCAGCGGATGCTGTCCAAATGAGATCGTTGCGGTAGCAGCGGTACCGCTAGATAATCGCAGGAAATGTAGCGGCAGAGAAGTGAACCAGAATGGAAGGTGGTAGGTACCCAGGAACACGGCGATGTCTCCCAGATCGAAAAATTCTAAGGCCGTGAAAAGTGAAGCGGTTGCGGAGTGAACTGTCGGTCTCTCGAGGTGCATCCTTGGCCTGAGGCATGGTGAATCAGGAATCTGGAATCGAAGTCTTCGGGAATACAAAGGATCGTTGTGTACGACCGGCACGGGAATAGCGGACACAAAGTATTGGGAACCGTGGTGATCGCTGCTGTCAGTAACAGCAGTGTTGTAGGGATGACGGATCGCAGACCTGCAGAAGAATAACGGGGCCGGAATCGGTGGTTACCTCGTACGGACGGACCAGTGGACTAGGTTTCTGGAAAGCGGTTGAACGCACGGAGTCGAGGGAAACAGGCAGCAGCTAACTGGATTGACGATAGGAGTGGATGAGGAGCCGAGGGCGTCGGACTGTGCAAGGCCGGATTCGACCGGGCCGGACTGTGCAAGGTCGGATTCGAACGGGAACTGCAACGCCCAAATAATAGGATTGGGACGAACGGTGTTGAAGGGAGTAGAAGATGAGATTGGCCAGCGCAAGGCATCCACAAACGGAATCGCAGCGACGAAAAAGGGTAAAAAGCTCATCCTAAGAGGACTGTGACCTGGATAGCTGCGCCGGCACATGCGCAGATGAGTTACGATGCAACGACAAGTCTTGGAGAAACGGAATCCTAGCTGTAGGGATCGAGAACGAAGATTCAAACTGGAACGGAGGAGGGATTGGGAGAGTCGGATCGCTGAATCATCCATAGGCTGTGTAGAACCAACTGCGACTCGACATACTCGGTCCCAGGAGCGGATGGAAGAGAGCCTGGAAAATTGTTCTTCTTGGTGTTTGCAGATTTATACTAGTGGAGGATCGTCCACACGGGGAAAGGTAGTAGTATCGACGGGAGGATCAGCCGGAGGCAAGTGTCGGGATGCGGAGCGGAGATGCAGGGCCTTGAGTCGAAGTAAGTACAAGAATCGTTCCCCAGGACCGGGGGGTCCAAGCGAAGCAGGAGAGAAATATGACGCTGGGTGGATCAATGGTTCCTCAGGTGTATCCACAGTGCGTGGGTAGGTACGGAATGGCAGGCGGATCGGCAAGTGGACACGAAGGCTGGACTTGTTGGGGAGAGCAACGGTCCCCAGTTTTATCTGCACAGGGTGGTAGCAGAAGGAAGAGGGAACCGGACTGCATCGTGCGAGTATTTATACGAGGGGCTGCACAGTAAGATGTGCAACAGATCCATGAACTAATTGAGAGAGGCTTGAGCTTGAAAATCATTCTTTCCCTCCAAACATTTTGGGTCGAAGAAAAATGTGGCTGTAAAACCCCGGGCTGATGGCTTGGCAACATTCCTCTATCGCCTTTTTGGAAAGAAGGTTATGGATTTCTTGCGAAAGTTTAGAAGTTGGATAGGGCGAATGTTGCCAGGGAGGCGAATAAGCAAGAAGAGGCTTTGCAATGAAAATTGAAGCGAAAGCCGTGAATGTTGGACGTTAATTTTTTCCAGACCGGGAGAAAATGTAGTAGGTAGCCTCCTACCAGAAGGTGATTGGGTTGGGTGGCGTTATTGGTTTCGTCTAGAGTTAGTTTTCCTGTTTGGAGACGAAGGTTGGCTTCACCTGTTGGGTGTGGTTCCTCTCTCGGTGCGATCTTGGGGTTTACTTGTGAATGGACAAGATGAGGGAGTGGACCGAAAGGACTGGTTGGATTGATTAGGTTCCGAGCAGCGAATATCATTCCCGGTGGGCTGAGTCTTCTGCTTTGGCAAGTTTTCAGTGTTTTGTTGATTCGGAAAGGGTTAGAAGGGCTTCGAATTGTTGTGTGGTTGATTTGGCAGTCTCGATGCTTTGGGCTTCCTGGACACATCAAGATGGGAAGCCAGGGAGGGGATTAGACCCCTGAAGAGGGTGTCGGTTTCGTGAAATGGTTGATTGCGAAGTTGGAATTTGGTCGAATCGTTCAAATTTGATGTGGTGCCAAGGACAATGTCCCGCAATAGAAGAGTGTCGTTGAAAAGTACATGGTGAACCAGTTTAGCAAATCGTGGGTGGCGAATGCAGTCTTCTGGAAGAGGTGAGAGATGAGAACCGATAGATCCTTGACCGTTTTCGGCAAGGGGGAAGATGAGAGCTACCTGCACAGTGCATTAATCACTGTGTTGAGGACATCTCCTTGAGTTCCTGGAGGAATTGGGTGTGAACTTCAGCCTTCCTCGGGATGTACAGTGCCGTTCCAAAATTCATTTTCATCTCAGCAGTTAAAAATTCGGATTCGGGGTAGGTGTCAAAGTTCTTCGTCCCTGCAGCGCCTTCACCAGAAGCTCGGAAAAAGGCTGTTTCATGGTCAGTTCTTGGTGGAAGCAGTTCTTTGTCAAGTTCTAGTGGTTCACTGCGTCTCAAGATGGCGCCACCGTTGCGAAGCAAACAGGTTAGGAGAGTTGTCGATTGGCCCAAAAGTGCTTGTTGTTGGACATTCTTGTCATGAAGAGCAAACCCATAGCTAGTTGATAAACCACGGTTGATGACTGGTGCATCAGAAGATTTGGATGGCTTGTATAGGAAACATTCTGGAACAACTTCTTCTAGTAGCTCGATTAGAGGAATGGTCGTTGCGTCTGTAGCATCAGGGTCGTCAGGGAAGCGATGTGGTGGTCAGGAGCATTCGGTGAGACGGCATTCACTGGTAGAGCATTTGTTAATCCGTCAGTTGGCAAATGTAGCTGTTGTTGAAGAACGGACGCTGATTTCAGGTCGTTGTCATCAGGGTCAGCGGGGTCCCTAACTCCAGGAAGAATGTGTGGGGAAATCGATACAGCAGAGCGATGCCTTTTCTCGTTGTTTTGAGTGGGCGAATGTGAGCGCTTTCTGCTGTTCTGACTGGATGTGGTGGCAACCCAAGCATTCGTCTGTTTGACCTTCACTGAATGCATGACGGGACGGAGAGGCATGGTTGGGAAAAGGCGTCCAAAGTTGGCGAAAGCTCTCTCAACTATTCGGTCGACTTCGCTGTGGCGGAGGGAACGATTGTCTCGGGACGAATGTGACGAGAAGTACAAAGGTTCTTTAGGTGAATGTTGGTCCTGAGCAATAGCTCGCATTCATTGTTGTTCACGCTTCAGTAGGGTGATGGTGTCTTTTGCAGCCCGGATATCGGCTTCAATCGTGGAAAGATCCAGACTGTGATGGAGCGAATACTGGCCAGCTTGGAGCGATGAGGTGGCGGCAGTGTTGATCGTGTCATCATTTGCATTCGCACGTTGATTCACATTCAGGATAGCATTCGATGAATGCGTCAACACCAAAGCGGCGGCGTCAGAGTCGGCGAGTTGAATTGGGGGCAGGAGGTGGAGTCCCCGGAATCTCGGGGGCTTGAAGACTTCGATATCTTGCGAATGTTGAACTCGATGCATGACGATTTTTAGGGCAGATGTCAAGAAACGAAGTGGCGTAGTGATGCTCTGGAGGAAATATGATGGCCAGCCAAATGTGAGAATGCGCTTATACATATAGAGGAGGGCTCCACAGAACAGATGCCCAGACGGGTTACAGGACACGCGACTACAGCAACCGGAAAAACCTCCAGGGAAATGCAACATTTGAGGAACTAATGCAAAAATTAACAGGTTATCTACGTTTTCCACTCGGCAATAAGAAAATATATTTTACAACGAATAGTGTTTATAATACTATAAATGGAAGGGGAAGGGTTAAATACTGTATTACGTTTTTATTGTAGCTATGAAGTACGGCCAAAGCAAAATAAATAAATAAATTAATTAATAATCTTTTGGTCCTGTTTATACTGTATATAATTTCTTAGCCCTGTTTATATGTCAATAAATAAATAAATTTAAAATATATGACTAAGTTTCTTTAACAAACTATGAAATGCAAACAGACGTAAACTTATTTATACATAATATGTAACACATTATAGACTTTTTAAATGGTATAGCAGTTTGGAAACATGTGGTAGTATTTTATCTGAACTACTGTTCGAAACATTGATGACAAGGGGCTGAACGGGAACATCCAGCATACATACCACATTCGATTTTACGTGGCCAACAAATTCTTTCCACATAGCTGTAGTCGCGTTTTGAATCCCGTCAACTAATAATTTGCTAAGGAATGGTAACTATTTACGGCCAGGGCAGAAGGAAGCACAGGTTTATATATAAAAAAAACTATTTTATAACTTTCGGGGACCATTCCTAAATAGTTAATTATTTTTAGACCTAACATACCATAAAATAATTTTTTCAAGCTTAGGTTTACTAAATATGGGAATAATATTGTCAAAAATTGTACCTTTTAATATTATAAAGTTTATGCCCCACCACTATTCTCCCCTCCGCCCGCACCAACCACCACCACGGAAGATGAGACCAACTCTTCAACTAAATCTAAAACGTTTAAAAAAAAGGGTAAAAAAAATTAACCTTGGGAAAACTACAGGGCCCCCCCCCCCCCATGGCCCTGGTGTTATAGTATTGCATGAACTTGTTAACAGGTCCTTTCCCATAACTGCCTTTGCTTACGAATTTTCTATTGCTGCCCAGAATCCTACTAGAAAGTGGGCTTTACTGCGTAGCCCAAGTTTAATCCGACTTAAGTTCTCAACGTGCAAGATCACCTACGAACCCTTTCCCAGTCATCCTTCCCCTGGCCTCCCTGGGTCACTCTTAAGGTGCATCTACACGGGGCGCTTTTGCCGCGTGACGCTGTAATTTTCTGTCTGCGCACGCTGTGACTCGCCGTGTATTCGCACCAGCAACGCGCGATTTACGTGCCGTCTTTGCTGCTCCGTGCTGCTCGAAATAGAAGTTTTGGGGTCATGTGACTCATACGTAGTTGCTACGTCGTCATTTGATGTAACTTTGCTGCCCGCGCTAACAGAGCGTGACGCTTCGTCGATTAGTATTTTATCGGCGTCATGATTAAAATGAGAACTGCAGACGCCATTATTTACTGGGAAATTCAAGAATCGTACGAATATTATTTTTAATATATTAATATTATTATTATTATTATTATTTCATTATTATAATATGAATTGGTGTATTCCACATAAATTGTACATGAGCGAAAAAAACAAAATCTGATAATCTAAAAATTAAATCTAAATTAACATCTAGAATCTTGAAAAAAAATCTAAAAATTAAAAAAAACTTAACATTCTTTTACACAATTGTGATAATGTAAAATGTGATAAAAACTGCAAGAGTTATAAAGTTGTCAAACGTAATAAATATATGGGCCTATCTATCGATGAAAAACAGTATTTAGCTGGCCCTCCTGTCTGACTGGATGAAAATTGTTTCTGTTGCCTAGTAGGAAATATACAATACCTGAAAATTTATAGCATTCTTCCCTGAAGTATGCTTATCTTCCTGGAGTTTTAAAGTTGTCTTGAGACGGCCAGCTGCGTAACCCCTCCTGCGTATGAGCCAGGATCTCTATAAAAGCATTTGGGCGAGACCGGCCTGCCAACTTTTCTCTCTCGAAATGTCAAGTGATGACTCAAGAGGGAAGGTAGGGTGGGTTCAGGTATTGTATATTTCCTATTAGGCAACAAAAACAATTTTCAGCCGGCCAGGCAGGAAGGCTGGCAAAATACTGTTTCTTTTGCCATTCGGAAATATACAATACCTGAAAATTTATAGCATTTTCAGCAGACCTCGTCAACTCAGGTGGTGGGCACCCTTGACAAGTACCCTAGGGTAACGAGCTGGCTTCCCCCAAAAAGATTACACTTCGCACTTTTATGAAACAGAAAATCGGCAATTTGGGTTAATTCATGGAGGTGGTTGTCCAAGTTGGAAGACAAATCATGCTTCTGCTTCAGGATATCTGCATGGGACGTCTGTCTTCAAGACATCAGTCTTGTCGGTGTCTATTTCAGTGCATAAGGGAGATTGGATGACATGTCTGGTAGTGATGATGGGTCTTAGACGATGCAATCCTATTTCTTGAGTTTATGTCGCCCTTGAGTGATGGTTTGTGTTGACTGACCTCATTGTGAGGCTGCAAGTGAATTGTTGTGGATGCCGAGGTCACTCGTGGAAGATTCAAGATGCCGCATGTCTTGAGTTCATGTGTTGTGCCACTGATGTTGTCAGTGCAAGTGATGCTGCGGTCAGTGGGAGAATGGTGGGCGACAGGCTTGACCTGCGTTGTTTTGATTCTGCGAAGGTGATCCTTAATTCACTCCGAGAGGGGTGGAAAGTGACTGGTTACGACCTCTGGGAGTTTGTAGATTGTAGATCTCTGTCGGTTGGTGTGGCAGTCCTGTATGAAGTTTGCAGGTGAGGTCCACCGGCAAGCTTGAATTTCGCTGCAGCGAGGACTGGATGTCAGTGTGGTCAGAAAGACAGTCATGAGGGTCAGGAAAATGCGGATGATGTTATGCATGGGTTCGAAACATGGTCCCATGATGCAGCAGAGAATTAGCCTATGGATGGGTCCCAGTCTGGGAAGGAACGTTGTGTGGATGGGCGGTTGACCACGACTGCTTGATGAATAGAAGGGTGAGAAGCGCTGGTCATCTTGGAGATGTGTTGCATTTCCGACTTGAAGGACAGAGAAACGGAAGGGCCGTGACAGGCATGAATCAACCTCACTTTTTTTTTTTGATGAAACCAGCATTTCCTGTGACTGTCGTGGATCATGATAATTGGTGCACAGGTTGCTTTGCTTGAAATTCTGGGTGTTTCATTTTCAAATTTTCCTTCATTTGACTAAATCTCTTCATCTGTTGAGCAAGTGAATGTGGGCTTGCAGGGCTGTGCTGGGTGAAGGTTCGAAAGAGCAGTGTCATGTTTGTTAGAATGACAAATTCCTGATTGAAGGTCTTGAGTACGACGTGGTTTGGTGGAGTGAAGAACTGGTTGGTGGACCTGCTTTCGGTATGTCTTGGAACGATGACAGTTGTTTGAGTGAAAGATTCGAGCAATGATCTTGGAAGAAGACTTGTGGGTGAGCTTCCAATCACAATCGTCGAAAAACTGTAATGTTGGAGTTTCCGATGACTGGCAATTATCTGGAATGCCTTGTTGTGATTCCCAGTGAAGGACAGCTTATGAGGGAAATGACGAGAGTTGTTGGTTTCATTGGTTTTTGGTAAATGCCAACTGTTGTAAAAGATGGGTGTCAGGAAGTTGCAATGACAGCTTCAGAGCGGTGGAAGGGTTGGGACTGCGGTATATGGTTAGCGAAGGACACGATGGCAGCGGAGCTGTTGAGCAGTGGTCAGACTGTGGGAAAGGGTCAGACTGTGCTGGGAAAGGCTTTTCTGTCGTGTGAAGCCGAGCTGTAGACGAATGACAGTGAAGGATAGCTGGCTTGAAACGGCTTGCGGCAGGAAACTGTGAGGGCAGTTGATGAGGTCAACAGGCAGTGTTGAATGATCAGCTGCAGAGTTGTGACCGTAGTCTGTCAGGGACTTTAGGCAGAGCAGGATGAAGGTCCCAGGAAACTGATGGTGTCATGCTGAAGCTGGAAACTGGAATGGATGTTGGCGATGGACAGCAAGTAGGGAAGGATGACAGCCGCGAAGGAAGGACGAAGGCCAAAAAGAGCTGCAAAGAATGCCGTCCAGGGACAGCTGGCAGCGAAGGATGGAAGTCCTAATGAACTGCAATTTTTGTCCGCTAGGACAGCAAGTGGTGAAGGACGACTGTGTGCTGGAGTGCAGAAAATGGTTGACAGGGAGTTGTGGGCAGCAAAAGATGAAAATTTGAAGGAGCTGCCATGAAAGTCAGTAATGGACAGCAGGCAGCGAAAATTGACAGTCCAAAGCAGCTGTAATGATTATCAGCGTGGGACAGCTGATCGGTGAGGGGGGTGGGGGTTCTCTTCTTGTCAATTTCAACGTTTAAGGTTCACCTCGTCAATCTGTGGTGGTGGGCACCACATGACGGGTTCCGAAGGGTGTGAGCTGAGTTTCTAATGAGACAGTCTTTCGGCAGGTTTTAATGCGTTGCGGCTATCTGCGACTAGTCTCGGCAGATTCAATGCGCAAAGGCTATCTGACGGAAGGGAGATGCTTGAATGTTCCGAATTAGCTGTGATGATGGCTGGTGAGGGACAGCAGGCTGAAGCAGACGCAACTGTAGTTTATGACACAAAGGAGCAATTCGGACGGTTGTGGCATCTTTTCTTGGTTATTGGGGATGGGCAATGGAAAAATAGTGTGGCTATCCACAATTCGGATCTGTGTAAAAAATGATGACGGTCTTTCCTGCTGAGTCGGAAGATCTTTGATGCCTGTTCAGAGGATGGCGAAGAATTTGAAATCCAGTCCAGAAAGAGTGAAGGACAGTCGGCGGACGACAGCGTGGCGAGTGAGGAGGTTAAGCCTAATGTTTACAAGCTCGAATGGCACGGTCCGTAAGTACACATTCTTGACTTGCGGACTGAAGAGGAATGTTGTGTAGCGGATGGTCCTGGGTCGTAAAGGTTCAGGATAGACCGGCAGAAGGCAAAAAGGGTGAAGGAGCACCATCTTGGACGAAGGTTCCTTCGGAGTTTCTATGAATCCTGGCTTGGTATAGTCCGGTTAACAAATCAAGGACCGCTCCTTATGTAAGCCTCAGCATGAACTTCCATGTTAAACGTCAAACTTTGAACTCCAGTAGTTTCGCCCAAAATTGACATAGACCAACGAAATTCGGTATTTGGGGTCGTGTCATAACTATTTCACCGCATTACAAATTTTAATGACAACTATTGAACCGTTCGGCGTCCACGGCATGGCCATTTCTTGTTGTTGTTGTTGTTGTTGTTGTTGTTGTTGGGACTCTTTGCTCTGACCTGGAGATCGAACCACTGAACCGATTTTCAAGTTCTCTAGCTTAAAACGTAGGTATGGACATCGCCTAGGGCCTTTCGTAGGCTATTTTAATGCAACTACAATATTCTTGACACGGAGAGCCAAATGGGCTAGAACATTTGCTCTCACCTAGAGATCGAACCAATGAACCGGTTTTCAATTTGTATAGCTTAACATGTAGGTATTAACACCGACCAGGGCCTTTTGAACACGATTTTGATGTGACTACAATATTCTCGTCGGCAGAGCAAATATTATTGTAGAGCACTGGGCAGAAATCATTAATGTTGTTGTTATGACTCTTTACTCTCACCTGGAGACCGAACCACTCAACCGATTTTCAAGTTCTATAGCTTTAAACGTACGTATGGACAAGGCATAGGGCCTTTCGCAGGCTATTTTAATGTAACTACAATATTCTTGACACGGAAAGCCAAATGGGCTAGAACTTTTGCTCTCACCTAGCGATCGAACCAATGAACCGATTTTCAATTTGTATAGCTTAAAATGTAGGTATTAACACCGACCAGGGCCTTTTGAACACGATTTTGATGTGACTACAATATTCTCGTCGGCAGAGCAAATATTATTATAGAGCACTGGCCAGAAATCATTAATGTTGTTGTTATGACTCTTTACTCTCACCTGGAGACCGAACCACTCAACCGGTTTTCAAGTTCTATAGCTTTAAACGTACGTATGGACAAGGCATAGGACCTTTCGCAGGCTATTTTAATGTAACTACAATATCTTGGCACGGAAAGCCAAATGGGCTAGAACTTTTGCACTCACCTAGAGATCAAACCAATGAACCGATTTTCAATTTCTATAGCTTAAAATGTAGGTGTTAACACCGACTAGCAGCTCTTGAACACAAATTTGATGTGACTACAGTATTCTCGTCGGCAAAGCAATTATTATTGTAGAACACTGGGCACAAACCATTAATGTTGTTGTAGCGACTCTTTGCTGTCACCTAGAGATTGAACCACTAAACCGATATTCAAAGTTCTATAGCTTAAAACGTAGGTGTGGACATGGCTGAGGGCCTTTCGTATGATATTTTAATGTAACTACAATATTCTTGACACGGGAAACCAAATGGGCTAGAACCTTTGCTCTCATATAGAGACCAATGAACCGATTTTGAATTTGTATAGCTTAACATGTAGGTATTAACACCGACCAGGGCCCTTTGAACACGATTTAGATATGACTGCCGTACTCTCGTCAGTAGAGCAATAATTATTGTAGAGCACTGGGCAGAAGTCAATAAGTGGAGAAACAAATTTCAGCAAATCAAGCTAAAAACACGAAATTTGCTCCACAAGTCTTCTTACCACTAAAAATCAAACCAGCCATGGACCTCCATGAAATACCCCCAAATACCTTCAGCGCCTCCCCGCCCGTGCTCACTCCCAGGGGCTTGGGCAACAAATTCTTCCAGATCAAGTAAAAAACATGAAATTTGGTGTAGAAGTCATTCTTAGCAGCATAAATCGAATCAGCTATGGAACCCCATAAATACCCCCAAAGGGGCTCAGCGACCCCCTGTTTCCCCTCACTGACTTTTGCAAATTATTCTAAAAGCTTGAAAATTGGTACACAAGTCGTTCTTAGTAGTAGAAGTCGAACAAGCCATGGAATCCCCATGAAATACCCCACAAAGGGCCCCCAGCTCCCTCCTGTGCCCCCCCTTCATTGGTCATCAATGTTTCATGAGGTGCAAAGGAGGGACAAGGGATGCTGGGGATGCTCGTGGTAATTCGTGGGGATCCATGGCTGGTTCGATTTCTACTACTAGAAATGATTGGCGTACCAAAATTCATAGTACCAAAATTCATAGTAGTACCGGTGAGTGTGGTAGGGGGACAGGAAGGGACATTAGGGGGCATCTTAAGAGATTCCATAGCTAGCTCGATTTATTAGCTACGAATTGATTTGTGTACTAAATTTCATGACTTTTAGCTTGATGTTCATAATTAGCCCAAATTCTGGCCCGTAACAGCTATGCTACACCTGAAAATCGAACCAATGAACCAATGCTCAAGTTTTACAGCTTAAACCATAGGTATGAAGAAATCCTATGGCCTTTTGAACGCTATTTTAATGCGACTACAATTATTGTTGTTCTTCTTCTAGGGGAAATTTTGCCCTCACCTAGAGATCGAACCAAAGAACAGATTTTCAATTTTTATAGCTCTTAAAATTGAGTATTAAAAAGGCTGTCTTATAACAGTTATTTTAAGGTGATTACAGTATTCTTTTCTGTGCAATTCTTGCTGAAACAAAAAAAAAAGATGGATATTAGTATTAAAAAACGCTTAAGCGTATAAAATACGGATGTAAGCCTTAAAAAACATAAAGCCCTAAAGGAAAAGATATTAGAAAAAGACATGTAAGCCATCAGCGTCGCACTAATACGTGTAAAAGAAGCTCCAGCTTGTTTTTTGGGTTGCTGCAGATTCTTTTCCTTAAGGGCTTTATGTTTTTTACGGCTTACATCCGTATTTTATACGCTTAAGCGTTTTTTAATACTAATGATGTCGTATCCGAGGACAGAAACTTAATTGTGTGCGCGGCGTATCTTGTGTCCTGCAAGTATTTTATGAGCGGCTACGTCTACGTGGAGGGGGTGGCTATAATTGACGGCCGCCATTGTTTTTCTTAACCATCTTGGATATCAACAAGGCACTCGGCTACCAAAAACGTACAATCGATTATCTGTGTTCGTTTTGCGGTGAACTCAAGATAGGCCGCGGACATTTTAGATGAGGATGGAGAAAACTCGTGATGGCTTTACGTTGTAAGAAAATTAATCGGGATTTTTCTTCGACCCAAGTTGTCACGTTCTGACGAGTGAGTCGTTTAAAAACGGATGCGGAAGCAAGATTAGTGTGGGATGTGTCACGTCCACGTCTTCAGTTTCATGCTGCGGACGGAGGCTGTCTTTCCCTGCAGAAGCTTGGTGTTGATTGCGAGAAAATGAGGAATATGTAGCCCAATCCAAAGTGAAAGAATGACAAAGGATGATGAAGGCATTTACAGATTGGATGGCTCGGTCTTGTTTTTGAAATCACGGACGGCATGATCCAAAAATGTGTGTGCTTGACTTGAGGACAGAGGCAGATCGTGTGAAGGCTAGTCCACACCATTGATGAGCAGATGTGACTGGTGAAGGGCTTCAGGACGAAGGAGCGTCCATCTTGGATAGCAGTCCGAAAATTGAAAACTCTGATGGGAATGGAGAACGATGGTGTGTGCGGCGGACAGACAACAATGTTTGGATTGCCGACATCTTCACTGTGTCACTGGGTTGGGCTATAGTGTAGTTTGTTTGAGCGCACCATGGATGGGGAGGCTTTGCCTTACCTTGAGAAGCTTGGATAGCACAATCCACAAATGCCCATTCTTGACTTGAGATGAGGACAAAGGTTGATGCTTGTGTGAAGGACAGCCTGAGTTCATTGATGAACATGATGATAAACCAAGAGGAATTTCGGACAGAGATTGATGCGTCTTAAAAGAGGACGATCTGTGAGAATGCTTTTTTTTTTTACCTTCTTAATTGAGAAAAAGATTGACAACAATCGACGGGCGTCAGACAGTGAGACGATGGGGCGGCCATCTTGGACACAGGATCAGTCTTTGTTTCACGGGAACACGCAATTGCGTAGTCCGCTTGAGCGTGTGTCGGCTGTCCGGAAACTTGAAAATTAGACTGCATGAAATCAGAACAGGGACAGGAGAAAAAGACGGACTGTTGCTTAAAGACAGGACAGAGACGATGAGGACGAATTGGTAATCCAGTTTTTAGTGTAGGAATAGCTGTGTTATGATGATGGTGGCCTGTTTGTTGTTGACTTGTACTTAAATTCTCGTTTGGCATGGTCCATTAAGGCGTGTGCTTGAGATGAGGACAGAGGCTGATCCTTGTTGTGAGAAGGACAGTCCGAGTTCTTGGACGAACATGATGACAAGTCAAGAAGAAATTCGGACAGAGATCGATGCCACTTTGAAGAGGACGATCTGTGGGCAGTGCTTCTTTTTCTTGGCTTTCTTAATTGATGAATGTGATGAGAGTTGGCCACATGGAAGTGGTGATGCAGATGGAGAAACTTGAGTTGACGGACTGATGACAATATCCGGATCGACGGGCGACGGACTGCGAGGCGATGGGGCAGCCATCTTGTTTGCAGAATCAGTCGTCGTTTCTTTAGAACGTGCCATGGCGTAGTCCGCTTGACCATGCGTTGGCTGTCCGCGATCTTGAAAGTTGGACTGTTGAAATCAGGACAGGTACAGAGCGAAAATCAGACTGTTGCTTGAAGACAGGACAGCGATGAAAAGAGAAGCAAAGGTAAACGTTTTCCGGCTAACGCTGGAGGGAAAAGATGGCGGGCCGGTCTTGCCCGAATACTTTTATAGAGGATCCTGGCGCGTGCCCAGGAGGGGTTACGCAGCTGGCCGTCTCAAGACAACTTTAAAACTCAGCAAGAGAAGCATACTTCTGGGAAGAATGCTATAAATTTTCAGGTATTGTATATTTCCGAACGGCAAAAGAAATGGAATTTTAAAGTGCATGTCGATTATTGTCGATATTATTATTAAAAAAAAAAGAAATCCAAATCCGCCTCCCAAAACCAAATCACGGCACATGAGCTGAGAGCGTAGTCCACGTCCTGGGCCTCACACAACAGCATTCCAATCCCGGAGATCCTCCAAGCAGCCTCCTGGAGAAGCAAGACCGTCTTCACTTCGCACTACTTCAGGGTCATGACCACCACCGCTGCTGGACTACACAGACTAGGACTTATCATCTCCGCCAGATGTGTCATCTAACCTCCACCACACTAAGATGATGATGTCCACCACCTTTTTAGATACACCAGATCTGGAAAGGGATCAAAACTCGCTTGTTTGTTTTCAATAAAGGACTCTTTGTGCTTGCATTGAAACCCCTAAAGTGTTAGCGGTCTCCAGCTCCCAACCTAGGGTACCCATCAGGTGGTGCCCGCTGCCTTATTGACTAGGTCTTTTTTTTAATGCTGTAATGCAAGTAATGTATATTGTTGCCGCAATTAAAAGAGAGAATTGCCGGTCTGGGCCAGCCTTAATTCTTTTTCTATTGCCTAAGACGAAAATATACATTACGCTGTACCCACCCTTCTTCCTCTCACCACCTAGCGACATATTGAGAGGTACAAAAGATGATCAGGTCTGGGGCCCAGCATTTCTGGTTCATATTCCTGAATGCCTCCTTTTTCCAGAAGAATGGCGACTTTCTTTAGCAACAGTGGGTCTTCGTTGTACATGTCCTCTGGAACTCTGCACGTCAGTTTGGGAATGGAGAAAAAGGGTGACCGGATGCCTTCCCTAATTATTGATAGTACAAAGAGATCTTTCGTTAATGTTTCCCATTCCTGGACATGAAATCGGAACGTGCTCCCAACCCGTTGGTGAAGGTGTGCGGGCCCCTGGAGGATCAGGTCATTGGCGTCTTCGTCCATGACTGCTCTTGCCGCAACCGATGGAAGGTTTGGCTTTTTCTGACGAGTCTTCGCCTTTGGGATGGTTGACTCTTTCTCCTACCCCCTTGGGACCCTTGTTATTGAAATCTTCCTCCTCGGAGGGGCCCCTGTGTGTGGTGGGGATCCTTAAAGGGAGTGTTTGCAAATGACTTCCTGATGTAAACACCCTTGCGCTGCTTGAAGTTCTTTTTGTCTATGGGCTTCAATTTTTCTCTACCGTCGCGATCTCCAGGAGCATACCAATGAAAAGCTGGGCAGTTAAGAAATGAGAGGAGTCGCATTTCCCTAAGGTGTCTTTCATGTTGTTTGGGGCTCCTACCAAGTAGGCGTCCCGTCGATGAAACACACAGTTTATCACGTCCTTATGGAACTGCGATACTTGTTTCAGGAGGCATTCATCAAGGATCTTGCCATCCTTCGGTTTTTCTAGGGTTTTCAGGAAGGACTTGAGAGCCATTGCCATTGCTGTGTAGGCAAGGTCTAAGTGGGAAAAAGCCCTAAGAGAGAGTCTTTGTAGTCTTTAGCAAATTTCAAATTGTTTAGTTGCAATTTGGATTACGTTTGGCCTTGGGAAGCAGAGTAGTACTCCATGGTTACTTGTTTGAACAATACCTCCACTTCCGTGTAAGCGCCGTAAAGGCAGGATTTTGGGCTTTGAAATTGTTGGGTCCACAGAAGAATTGCTTTTTGCTCCCGTTGTGACGAGGAAGTGCAGCAGGCCCCTTGAGTCTTTACTCCGTCCCGCAAGGTTCCGCCTCTCTAGTAGGGCACAGAATACCACCGCCGACTGAGGGAGCGACTTGGAACTTGCCTCTTGTCTTCCTGGTTGGCGAAAGTGGTGCGGGGAGGAGTCATTGTCTGAGTTAGATGGTGGGCGTTCCTTGCGCAACTTTCCCGGGAGATAAAAGAAAGTCAACTGTACGTTTTCAAGAAGTGGTCTTTTCGATAATTTCAAGTTCCCTTTTTCCTTAGCTGATGACTGTCCGTTCTCTTGAGTCCAAGTCCTCTATGACTAGTGATGAAGAATCACTTCTGAAACACTCCGGACTACGGTGTCTGCTTCTTTGTGCGGCAGACACCTCGAAAGTATCCTTTCTCGATTTCCTTTCCCCTCGTGTTCTTGCTGGCAAATGCGAGGTGCCGGTTGATCTCTCGCTTGTCATCCTCGATTGGCAACCAGCTCCAAAGTCCCTTTTTCTGCTCGGAGTTTGGTTGCGGGAACAAGAACGTCGACGACTATTCCCATAATTGATAGATTGACCACTCCTGGTTGTTGATCAAAGACTCCTAGCTGGAGATGAGTAACTTCTATTGGATGACTGGCGACTAGAGGGGCCCCACGACTTCCATCGCAGCCCATGGTTCCTGGCCGGACAACTGTCGGCTTCTGAAGGGCAATGGCGGCAGTCGTCCGGCAACCGACAGCCCTGAGAAAAATCCACCTTGTAGATGGCATGCGACTGGTGAGAACATCCTGGCGACCGGCGACCAGTGTTTTAGTGACGGCTACCGATAATCTAAACGGGAGGTGCAATGACTCCTGTGCTGTGAGCGGGCCTGGAAATGTCCATCGATCTGTGAATCTCTGATCTTGGGAATAGTGTATCCTTTGAGCTGTTCCGTGCTAAATTGTTCCTGACTCCAGACTTGTGCCACCTGATGCTTGGCAACCGGAGCACTATGGCGACAGTCAGTTGAAGCGGGGAAAGGAGGGAGCCTAGGAAGATTTCTTCCTGTAGAAACGTTAGCAGGCAAGATAACATGAGCAGACAAGCGAACAGGGTAACTGCTGTGCTTCCAAGGCACCACTGACCTTAGACGACCTGAGACTTGTTGACTTGCTCAAGTGGGGGAGGGTGGTGTACGCGGTCCTATTCCCAACTCCATCCCTGAGAATGGGAGCTACTTGAGTGTACCAACGGTAGCTTTGCAAATGGTGCCGGGATAACCTTAATAAAATCTACAGGTGAAAACGGAAGGAAAGGAGAAGGTTCCCCCGATCAGTTGGTACTGAACGATGTTGACGTTGCACGACCCAAAAACAGAGAGCCATTCGCTCGTGGCCGGTGGCCTATGAACCAACTCCGGGTAAGTCGCCGCCTGACCGGCGTGAAGCACACTGCAACCGGACACTACATGCTAGATTTAATATCTTCGGAATTGATACACGAGTTTTGCCTCGACCCCGCAAAACAGGGATTTCATTCGGGAATCGAACGATGTAATCTGCTCATACGGGTACGGTTTATGTGAATTCTGGCTGGAAACCTTCGACGCACATAATGATAATCCGGCTTCAAAGGCGATGCCATTGTGCCTGGGAGAAAATCCTCGTGTGGAACGAGTGATGACCGTTTTCTCCCAATTTCCTTGCAACGTTGTCGTACTTCCCGTTGATCAGATTTCCGCCACGTCCGGAGAAGAGGAGAGGCAGGTTGGGTACAGGTAATGTATATTTTAGTTTTTATGCAATCGAAACAGAAGTTTGCCAGTAGCAACTGGAAATTCTTTCTATTGCTACGAAAATATACATTACTTGTAAATTTTAGCATTTACAGTAGACCTCATCAACACTGGCAGCAGGCACCACCTGGCGGGTTCCCAGGAGGTTAGGAACTGATTCCCCAAAATCATAGATTTAACACTTTATTTAAAATGAAGACAAAAAGAAATGTGGATCTTTCCTGACGTGGTGGCCCCAAAAAGACCAAAATTGCAGGGCCTGCACCTGCCTAATTTTAGTTTTAATTGCTTAACCGAAATATACATTACCTGTTTTTTATAGCGATTCTCTCCTTTTGAGCTATTATTCCCCTAGAAGCTTGAAAGTTGGCTTCCCAGCCGGGCGTATACTACTGCGCATGCACAGGGATGGGCTGGGTATATATACTCGGCGCAGCCGTCCGATGGCATTATTTCTCCTCACCCAGAACCTAGATAATGGAGGGGAGGCCTGGGTGGGAGTTAATGTAATGTATATTTTCGGTTAGGCAATAAAAACTAAAATTAAGCAGGTGCAGGTCCTGCAATTTTAGTCTTTTTATAGCCGACGAAAATATACATTACCTGTTTTTTTATAGCGGACTTTGTAACCTGGAGGAGGGCTAGGTTCGCTGTCCCCTCATGTACAAGCGGGCATCCCGGGAACTAGTCCCTGGCAACGACAACCCTGAGTCCTAAACCAATTTCACTAAGAGCTGAAACTATTTGCGGCCTGAGGAGCGATCCGCTGTTTCGGAAAAGGTTACATCCTAAGTGAGGTCAGGCAGTGCGGAAATACGTTATAATTTAATAAAGGTTAACAGAAGCAGAAGAAGGAACCGCCAGCAGGGGTCTTAACACCGTGGGGTACAAGATAGGTAATCAGATAAAAATTCCGAAATCCCCTACCTTGTTGGGAATGATGGTGCTCACAAGTGTGAAGCGGACAGGCAGATGGCGCGTGTCGTCGTAAGTTCTTTAGTAAACTTAAGGAGCGGACACCGTTCGTAGGACGGGCTCTGGAAAGTGTGTGAAGTGGGCAGGCGGATGACGAGTGTCCTTATGATCAGAAGACGTAAAGAGAGGATAACGTCCGGGTGACGAATCATGGAAAGTGAGAATATGTATGACGAGCGCATGACGTGGCGAACTCGTAGCGGATGTGAGGAGTGCAACCATCCGCAGGATGGACCGTGGTAAACTGGAAATGTGGAACACAGTTTTGAAGTTGAATCAAGAAGTAGGCAGCTGGTTGGTGTAGGACGAGGATCGAAAGGAATGATTTTCCAGAGGAAGAAGAAACGCTGGTTGTTGAATGCTAGACACTTTGTAAAAGGGTAAAGGTATGGTTTCATAAAGCCGAAATTGTAAGGATAAGTTCCTAACAGGGAGGCGAGGATAGCGATTGTATCGTCCACACACGGAAGGCGGATGAAGAGGAATCCATGCCGAAGATCGTTGTGTTGAGGAACGAGAGACAGACGAGAATGTCGTTTATGGAAGGACACAGAAACCTACTGCTACGCCTGTGGCCATGGATAAAGGATCTTGAAGTGGTAACCAGGAAGCGGATGGAGAGATTGGTGAGGTGGACGTACGAGAACGGGTGCGTGTGTGCGTATGCTAGCACAAACATACTGCTGAAAGTGATGAAGACCAGGTTGCATGTAGTTGAGGTTGCATTGACGTGAAGACTGTGCAAAATGCATGAGATGCAAGAGGAGCGGACGCCAAGCTGTCCGTTGTCATGCTTGGGTTGCCATCTGCCAAACTTTTTTGTTTGTTTTGTGTTTGAAACACAGTACAATAGCAGAACCAACTGCGCATCCGCGTTTAACTAGAAAGAAAGGTCACAACAAGATAGTGTCTTGTGCGTCCGGAGGATGCTTACAACAAATGAAGGCCAGAAGGGTAGGGACGGTAACGGTGAAGGAGCTTCTTGGTAAAGCGCAGTTAGGGATGGTGATGAAGGTATGTCTGCAGGACGAGAACGAAGCGGTGAACGGATTGTGGCAGAAGATGGGGCAAGTCTTAGACGTCAAATGTGGGAACGGGCACAGTAGTAGGCCCTCCAAGGTGGAGATGCAGCAATTGACGAAACCCAGGCGTTGCGTGCACGGAGCAGAGCATAGTTCACACGAAGGGAATGACAACGACGGTTTATCAGTTCGAGCGCATGGGAGTATGTATCGTTGACAGCACAGAGGAGAGTCTTTGTGGACATGATTGAGTTAAATAAAAGCCTACTGGTGCAACAAAATAAACAAAACAACAACGTTTCGAAGAGAAACATACTCCGTCATCAGGTTTCAATAAAATACTAAAATGCTAAAAACACATGGCAGTTTACCGCCGAGTCACACAGGTTTAAAAAGAGGAGTCCATTCAAGTTCACACAAATTTTAAAATTTTTTAGAACATTATTAAAACAATTAAAATATAAAAAAAAACTCTAGCGTCTCCCCTCAGAAGAGGCAGACGAAAAGGTGGAGCAAAGAAACTCGTCTGTCCTCTCGGCAAGCCAAGCAAGAAAGACAAGGTTTATGCAAATCTCTCAAAGCACGTGACGTCATGCTATAGTCCAATCTTCACGGGGGTGCATGCTTTGGGATTTTCCGTGCGAAGTCGTTAAGTTTAAATTTATTTATTACAGGCAAATATTCTTTTAAATATTTACTTTCTGGCATCAAATGATTGTGTACCTGTGGTTGATGTGTAAGAATTACTAACGATTCTAGGTTAGCTCTGGCCCTAATATTTTTTTCCAATAAATAAAATTTGGACTCTCAAGTGTGAGGGTGTGTCCTGTAGACAGTTTGTCTGGAGAGGTTCCTGTCGCTAGGCAGTGCTGAACTAGCGAATTCGATTCAACGTGTAATTTAAAATTAGATTTGAGTGAAGCTATCCTGTCTTTTAATTTCTGAAGGCTTTGTCCCACGTAAGTTGACGAGCACGTGGGGTCTCCACATGGGATCCTGTCGACTGAGTTGCAGGTGTTTAACGTGTCATCTGCTTTATTATTGTTTTGCTTCGCCATTGTTAGTTTCTGGTGGTTGCTAGAAATCAGCCTGATATCGTTCACAGCAAGTTTTTTCTTTAAAGTTTCAGAGATTCCTTGAAAATAAGGCAAGCTGACAAAGTTTTTTGGATGGGGGGGAGGGGGCAGTCTTTTTGGCTTTTAAAGATTTTAATCGAATTCGCTAGTTCAGCACTGTCCTGCTATCGAAAGATAATATTGATATATTCCTTCCGGAGATGCTACAGATTACTATATCGATGGCGGTCATTTTTGTGACACTGTAATATGTTTTTCTATGTATTAAACAAAACCTAATATACTTACGGCAAACAATACTCTGACAATTCTTTTAACAAATCAAATTATCTTTCCATCGATAGGTTACATTTTAAGATTGATCAGTTAGTTCCGTAGATACACGAGATTTAGTATATCGTATGGTGGCAATTTTTACGTCATAATGTGTTTTCCTTCAAATTACGCAGAAACTAATAGATTTACGGTATACATTGTTCCGTATTTCTTTTAGCAAATTAAATTACCTTTTCAACGATAGTTCGCACGAAAGATTGATCGATTAGTTCCGGGGATAATTGAGAATTAATATATCGCACAGCAGTCATATTATGTTTTTCTTCAGATTAAACCAGAACTAACAGATTTATGGCATATATTGTTCGGACATTTCTTTTAGCAAATTAAATTATCTTTCCAACAATAGGTCACACGATAGGATTGATCAAATAGTAGATATAATAGAGATTTAGTACATCGTGTGGTGGCCATTTTGATGACGTCATCACGGCTATACGTCGTCACTTCCGGGAGTGTCTCCCGGCGGATTTGGAAACTACAACATGTGAGCAGCTTCCATGTGCAATATGCAGCTTGTTGCCGGAATTGAAATGTTTTTGCACTAACAGCATGGACTACTAGATGCCCTCTACTGCCAAGGATCTTCTGGATGTCCCGGTTGAAGCTTCGCTCCCGGCTACCTCTATTCCAACTTTAGGAGCAGGTAGACGGAGGATCGATCCGTCCTCTCCTCAGACAAGGATACATCCGCCTCTTCAAGATCTGCCGGTCCTTAGGACCGGTTCCCATCTCCATCCTACATATTGCATCCTATCCACCTACAGCCAAAGGATGGCCTCGCCTCGAATGTCTTCTCCTGTCAAGGACCAGGATCTCCCGGTTGTAGCTCCGCTCTCGGCTACCACTGTTCTATCTTCAGGAACGAACAGGCAAAGGACCAATACGTCCTCTTCACACAAGAACTCCGATGATCCTCAGGACCAGCTGTCCTCGCATCCTCTACTGCCCACGTCCGCAGGCGCTTCCATCCACGGGATGGCCTCTGCTAGGATACACTCTTCTACTACGGACCTTCTGGATCCCCCAGTTGAAGCCTCGCTCCTGACTACCTCAGCTCCGTCTTTAGGAGTGGACAGGTAAAGGACCAATCCATCCTTTCCACACAGAACCACCAGTCCGTAGGACCAGGTAGCCTCACCATCCTATGTATCACTGCGCATTTCCTCTGCGCAGCTTTCTTGGATTGGACTGCTTCACCACCTGCTGTCGACTTTTGCCTTCCTTTTTCTCCAGAGTTTAATGCTGTTGTTTAACCAAAGGAATATGATATCGCTCCGCGCAGCCACCATCTGCGCATCCTACTGCGCAGCCCTCCTTTCTCATATAAACGCTTCAACGATGCAACTTGCTCGTCCTTCTTCTACCTGCATTCTATGCAGCTGTGCTATACAGGGTGGTCCACAAAAAACTGACGTCAAATCCAGTTTTAAAAAAAAAAGTAAAATAGGACCATGTTTTCTGGATAGATCGTGCGATTCTGAATCGAATGATGTGGTCCCCAAATTACTTTTTTTTCTGCCCCTATGTAAAAAAAAAAATCCCTGGTTAGCGCCCCTCAGAACCAGGAGAGGACATGTCAATTCTAACGAAACGGGAAGAGTTTTGAAAGTTGAAAATTACCTTTAAACCTTCATAACGTTCGACTCAGGTAATGAGGTAACCATTACGTAACGGACTAAGTACAACACGCAGAAATCATTGTGCACGCTCCCTCCCCCTCCGCCCCAACTCCTGAATACATTCCAGCTTTGAAGTGTCTGAAGCTTCGTGCTTGACTAAAGAATATCATTGTAATATTGTGTTGTGTACAAAATGGTGATATCACCAGGAATAGACTCGAATGAATAGCCAGATAGATCTCCTGATCTGACGCCTATGGATTTTAGTGTTTGAGGCATTGTGAGCGATTTAGTGTTTTCGGAACCTCCAGGAGACCTTGACAGTGCAGATTGCAGCCTTTCAATTATGACTATGCATTGAAGTTAATCGGCAGCAGTTTGAACACATGATACCTAGAGCTGAGACTTTACAGACCCAAAGGGTTACGCTGTAGCATGCTTTGTTTGGGGCAAACTTGGTTGGGGAAGGAACATGATCCCTGAACTGTTCACCGCATGGAGCCAGGTTCAAGTAGTACGTGCTGTTGTAGCTACTACACTACAGTTATTTCATGTTATTATCCCACTGAAGAAAGGATAGAATAGGAAGAAAGGATAGGGCGTAAACGTGTAAAGTTTGCATGAAGTATTATCGTAATTTGCTAATTTTGTAACGTCTGCCACAATAACCTGGGAGTAGGAAAGGGTGTGAGTAAGGGCACTTACCTAATCTGTATTTTTGTTTTTTACCAAAATTACAAATTTGAAGAGTTTCACACTATGCCCGGGGGGGAGGGGGGAGAGCAGGGGGTTATTGGGAGACCATTCCTGGTGATATCCCTCTTTTTCACACAACACACGTTACAATGGTATCGTTCTCTAGTCGAACGTGATGCTTCAGACACTTTAAAGGCTGGAATGTGGGCAGGAGTTGGGGAAAAGAGGGGGGGGGGGGGGGAGCGAACACACTGATTTCTGCGTGTTGTACTTCGTCCGCCACGTAATGGTTACCCGAGTCGAACGTTATGAAAGTTTAGAGGTCATTTTCAACTTTCAAAACTCTTCCCGTTTCGTTAGAATTGATCTGTCCTCGTCTGGTTTTGAGGAGCGTGAACTAGGGATTTTTTTTACATAGGGGCGGAAAAAAAGTAATTTGGGGACCACATCATTCGATTCAGAATCGCACGATCCATCCAGAAAACATGGTCCTATTTTACTTTTTTTTTAAACCGGATTTGACTTAGAAATATTTTGGGTCGTCAGTTTTTTGTGGACCACCCAGTACACTTCTTCTCAACAGGTACGTTCCTCTGTTCTTCTCTTTGGGGCGTTCAGCTGTAACCTGCTCTGGCTTTGGCTGGTTTTGTGTGTTCTTCACGCAAGCCTTACGTCCAATATTACGTCCCTCGAATCGTCCTTCCCCTGCCCCAACTAGACCTCGGTCTGGAAACAAAAGGGGAAGGCCTGCTCCCCTTAGAAATACCAGCATCTTGTTACTACTACAGTCAATTCAGCCTCTCCCATCCTACCTGCGGATGCGACAATTAGAAGCAACAAATTAACACAACAATCGGTTCGGATGGTGACCCTGACAGGCCCAGCAGCTGGATTGGGACTCGTTCCCCCCACCGTCCCATGCCTTGTGTTGGCATCCGACCTGGTCCTTATCCCTCTAAGCACTGCGCTGTGTGTTAATTGCAACACATGCCTGAACCTTTTCACGCTTCATGTCTGCTTCACCACCTTCTTCGTCTGCTCCCCATTCACCTGGATACCTCTGTTTGACACCCGGACAGCTGGCCCTATGACGTTACCAACCTCTTTGGCTCAAAGTTGCCTCGACGCTCCTCTCCTTCCTTAATTTTTACAATAAATTCTTTCTACCGTTCCCACTCTTGCATCCGCTCACAGACGCAACGACTCTTCCATGAGAAGCACACATCCTTTTTTCGGAAGACTCTGTCCTCCGTCCCCTTTCATAGGGACCTATCCTTCACTATGGCTTCATCCTAGGACGCTTAGGTATAGACAAGGGACATCTACCAAGACTATGTCCTCATCCCCTTCTTCATCAGTTCATGGCTTGTCGCCTTCCTAAACATTACAATCGCCTGAACACGATTACACACGTCAAAAAAAGGGGGGGGGGAGGACACAACTGCACAACTATCCTGATATTACCTCAACCTCTTCGACCAACACTTTGGTCCCGCCTACAGGACTACACCCGCTGACTACGCAGTGCTACCATGTCTCACCGCCAGGCGCCTCTACAAGTCTACAGTCACTCACCTCGCGATTCATATCGCTGCGCGCCTAACGGTTTTCGTGTCCTGTTCATCGTTCACCATGTCCGCCTTTTCTTTATCTGAAGATCCTGTTATCCGAAGTTACACCAACCAAAGAAGGGTAATGTGTCCTCATCCAAGGCCTGTAATAGCCTAGTTTTTCCGAAAATTCTACGACGTATCACTTCGATCCTCATCCTCATTGCGCGAGACGGACAGGAACGTAACTGCTGTATTTGCGTCTTCATCTCGCCAAATCGATGGACTATCATTCGACGAAAGCAACATCAATCAAGACAGCGGATGGTATGCGCAGCTAAGCAGTGAGAAGAATTACGAGCTCTGAAGCAAGCTTAAGTACAACTCCAAGTCCAAAAAAAATTCTCTTCTTCGGATCCGCTGGTCCTTGGGACCAGCAGGCCTCACCATCCCATACGACGCGTCCTACTCATCCTCGATCTTAGAATGATCCCCACTAGGATGCTCTCCGCTTTCAGGGATCTCCCGGTTGAAGCTTCGCTCCCGGCCACCTTCATTCCGGCTTCAGGGGCAGCTGGGCGAAGGACCAATCCATCCTCTCCTCAGGATCCATCCGCTATCTTTCCGGCACTGCTGTCCTCCTTTCCATCTGAAGCAACTAGAGGTACTTTTCACAAGGGCCGATCCAACACGGACCACATCCCCTACATTTCGCAAGCAACCTCCTCCAGGACGACCATCCACTTTCTACCTGCCTTATGTCCACAAATAATAAAGAAAGAGCACCTTTCCGTAATTGAGTTAAAAAAAAGCCTACTGGTGCAACAAAACAACAACGTTTCGGAGAGAAATGTACCCCGTCATCAGGTTTCAATAAAATACTAAAAACACATGGCAGTTTACCACCGAGTCACACAGGTTTAAAAGGAGGAGTCCATTCAAGTTCACACAAATTTTAAAATTTTTTAGAATATTACTAAAACAATTAAAATATAAAAAGAAAAAGAACTCTAGCGTCTCCCCTCAGAAGAGGTAGACGAAAAGGTAGAGCAAAGAAACCCGTCCGTCCTCTCGGCAAGCCAAGCAAGAAAGACAAGGTTTATGCAAATCTCTCAAAGCACGTGACGTCATGCTATAGTCCAATCTTCACGGGGGTGCATGCTTTGGGATTTTCCGTGCGAAGTCGTTAAGTTTAAATTTATTTATTACAGGCAAATATTCTTTTAAATATTTACTTTCTGGCATCAAATGATTGCATACTTGTGGTTGATGTGTAAGAATTACTAACGATTCCAGGTTAGTTCTGGCCCTAATATTTTTTCCAGTAAATAAAATTTGGACTCTGTCAAGTGTGGGGGTGTGTCCTGTAGCACTACTAAAGTTGTTAGTTTTGATTTACCCTCAAGAAAAACATAACACTACTGCAGTGCGATATACTAATTCTCAATTATCTCCGGAACTAATCAATCAATCTTTTCGTGCAAACTATCGTCGGAAAGGTAATTTAATTTTCTAAAAGAAATGCCGGAAAAATTTACGCCGTAAATCTATTAGTTTCTGCCTAATCTGAAGGAACGCACATTGTTACGTCCTAAAAATGGCGACCAAGCAGTATACTAAATCTCGTCTATCTCCGGAACTAATTGATCAATCTTATCTTGCAACCTATCATTGGAAAAATAATTTAATCTACTAAAAGAAATGCCTGAACAACGTATCTCGTAAATATTTTAGTTTTCGTTTAATTTGAATTTGAATTTATTTCTACTGAGTATATCAAACCTACAAGTCATTCGCTCATTCTACAAGTTAAACCTATTGCTTAATCTAATCCGGTATTCCATCTACATCAACAATTCCATACGACTTACACTCTTTTCCCAATGTTACACTTTCTTCTAGCACTACCCGTTCACCTGATCCCAACATCCATACAGTCCACCAACCACCGTATTGTCCATATCAACCCCTTGCATCAGCTAGTCAAACAGTTTGGTTAGTCTGCAAAATCTGACCAGCTGACGTAGTGAGTCATAGGCTGCCGGATTGTGCGGGGGCACACCAAGAATCTCTCCCAGATTGCGGTCCCAATCCAACAGATGATGGCCCCTATAAGGCGCCCACAAGTGACATATTAACTAAAAGTGCTCCACGGTCTCCTCCTCCACACCACACTGACAGACCGGCAACTCGCTCCACCCCAGCCTATGTGTATGCGCCCGCAGAAGGCAATGCCCTGTTCGAAGCCTAGAAATCAAAGCTGCATCCCTCCTAGACAAGTTGTTTAGAGCGCCTGGGATGGCAACCGAGGGATGAACGCTATACAGAGCCCGACCTACAGTGCTCGAGTCCCATTCTTGCTGCCAGGAAACAGCTGATGTAGCTCTAAGGACCGGGAGTAGGTCTCTTGGGGCAACTGGAAAAGAAACTCTATTGCGCCTGTCCTCAAAACCCTGCCTGGCCAGCTCATCGGCCACCTCATTACTGAAGTGGCCTGAATGGCCTGGCACCCACTGAATGGACACCCTAACGCAACCCAGGAGAGTACTGACCAGTTTCAGCCCGATCTCCTGCACAATGGGGTGGCTCACATCAAGAGACCCAAAAGCCGAGCGAAGGTACTTAATGCCAGCCGCTGAATTTGAGAGAACCTGAAAACTGGTAACCTGGAGATCCATTCCGATGTCGATCGCAATCGAGATGGCAACCAGTTCCCCGAGGAACGCAGACGGCAGACAGGGCAAGAAGTAGCTGTAACCCAGACGGAAGTTGGGGACGAATATCCCCCCCCCCCCCTCCCAGACATCTTCGTGAAAGGACGCATCACTGAAGATACTGACACCATCAAAATCACAAACTGCCTGGTTCTGGTGGGACAGGAGGGGAAGAACCTCCCTGCACCAACACAGGGGTGACCTCCCGAGATAAGACTTGGAGCAGGGAACCCTCCAAGGACCCGCTCCTTGAGCAAAGACACACTCAACCCTAGGGTCCCAAGAGCATTTCTAGTCCAAGAGCCCAAGGCACTGTACCATGCAAGTCTCCTGGTAATGGGGTCCTCTCCTCCCCTGGCAATCGCCCTGAGACAGAGGGTCACCAATGGCTCTCTTGCCTTAATACGAACTGGCACCTCTCCTGCTTCAATAAGGAGTGCGGCCACCGGAGTCGATGGCAAGCAACCAGTGACCGTGCGCAGGCAGGTGCTTAAGGTCACCTGGACACTCCCGATAGCACTGCTCGAGCCTAACAGAAAAGGTAGGTGAAAATCAGCGCACGACCGTATGTAGGCCTTGTACAAAGACAAGAGGACGGACCTCTTTGCCACTGCCCGATTTGAGGCAAGTGACTTGAGAATCCCATGCCTAGCAGAGACAGTCTCCCTCACGAACTTTGCATCAGTTGCCCAGCCCAGATGAGGGTCCAACCCATACCCCAAGTAGCGAACACTGTTCACAGAGTGGACGACTGATCCACAAACCCGCAGGGAACCCTTAATGTCTCGGTCCCTCGAGAAGATCATCAGTTCCGTTTTAGGAACCGAGAGAGAAAAACCCCTATTCGCCAACAGGCTAATTGCCTTGCCAATGATTGCTTCCAAAGACACCAGGAGCAGCGACACTTCAGTTCCGACAAGCCACACTGCAATATCATCCGCATAAACCACGATGTTGCAGTGTAGGCTCAGGTCCATGAGAACAGCGTCGATGGCCACCGCAGAGGGTTGGACTCAGGCAACTCCCCTGCGGCAGCCCCCGGCTGGTAACCCTAACACTAGACCAAAACCAGAAACTTTTGTAGCAAATTGTCGGATCCCTAGGAGAGAAAGTACAGCCTCCCCCAGCTTTCCACTAACACACAAACTCTGAAGCGCAGGGTGAACCCAGGCTACATCCACGTCATAGGCTGCTCTAATATCCAGAAATGCTGCAACAGCGATCTCCTGGTTAAGCCAGGCTTCCTTTATTCCAGCCTCCAAGTAGAGCATGGCATCCTGCGCCCTTATATTCTTCCTGACGCCAAATTGAGCAACGTAAAGGTTACCAGAGGCATCCAAGATCTTGTGAAGCCTATGGACCAAAATTCTTTCATACAGCTTCCGCGCGCATGAAAGGAGGGTGATCGGCCTGTAGCTCGAAACCCTGGACCTTGGCTTCCCTCTGCCCAACACTGGGGTTAGAACAGAAAAAAGCCAGGCCCCAGGAAACACTCCCCCATTAAAGCAGCCCTGAAAAACACCAAGAAGCTCCGCCCGACCCTCACTGTCGAGACCCTGAAGCTGACGCCGTCAATCCCGAGGGCACCCATTACTCTGCAGGAAGCAAGAGCCGCCTCAAGTTCCAAAAGGGACAATGGGGCAACTGCCTCTTGGGGCCCGCTCCACTGGGATATAGGGGGGGGGGGGGGCAGGGCCTATTGGCGAGTCGAAGACACTCGCAAAATTATCATTTAAGGCCTTTGCCATCAAGTGCCCTCTCAAAACCACACCATCATGTGGCCCAAGAATCCAAGCCGGTTGAAGGGCGTGAATCCTGAGGCCTGATAAGTTTCCACACCTTAGAAGGGGGGAGATCCTCCGTGACCTTCTCACTAAGTCTCAGTCCAAAAGAGGCCTTTTCTTTCTTCAAGATAAACCTAGTTTCGGCAGAGGTAGCCACGAATGCGTACCACCTCACCTCGGATTGGAAGCGACGAAACCTCTGCTAGGACTTCCTACTATCACAGATCGCCCGCCTACACTCTGCAGTCCACCAAATAGGGTCAATCCTGCCTCTAACTCTAACCGGTGTCACCCTCTTTCCCTTATTTCCAATCCATTTAGCAGCCCACAAACCGAAGGCACCCGCGGGGATTACAGGGTGGGCTAACCTCAACCCCAAACTGGCACAAAAGCTCGCGACGACACCGGGACGCTGGCATAGAGCCACAGGGAAGTGATCACTCCCACGCAGATCCTGCGAGATCTGGAAAGCAAAGGAGTGAGATACCTCAGAAGAACATAAAAAGGCGTCTAATAAAGACTCCTGGATCACCTCCCCGTACCTCCTTATAAACGTTGTGGTACCATCTTGCATTAACACTAAATCCTATACGTCTAGAGAATCAGCAAGGATACGTCCCATAGTGTTGCATTTGCTGCTACACCAAGACCAACGGTGCGCATTGAAGTCCCCTCCCAGGACCAATGGCCTGGGAAGAGACGCCAACCATGAGTTCCAATCCCGATCCGAAACACGCCCGTAACGTGTACGAACCCCAGTGAGCCAAATCTCGTTTCACCATATTCTAAGCACACACGCATCTATCCCAGGACACACTAGGTGTGGGTGCAGGAGGAATAGAATCCACCTATTTAGAAAGACCCGAATATGCGACCCTCCAGGCCCCGCAACTGCGTCGAGACCTGGAAAATAAGGAGTCAAACCATCCTGTAGCCTAGTTTCTTGGAGACCCAGGATATCAAAATCCTTACTGAGCACCGCTAAATCCTCGAGCTTGTTGGCAATCCCCCGCACATTCCAAGAGCAGATATTGAATGCTAATACTAATGCTACTGCAAGTACACAAACATCCTAACCTAACATGCAATGTGATCATCAGGGACGTCAGGGACATTAAAGACAACAGGGATAAAAGGGGCTCCAGGGGTATTGAGGGCATCAGGGATACCCGAATCAGTTACATTAATCTCGTCAACCATACACACTTCACCACCTTCTGTCCCATCATCCGTTATCTCGTCTGCAATGACATCCACAGAAGCAAACTTGATCTCTACATCAAATTCGCCAACACCTTCAACAGCCCTACCACACTCCATGGCTGAATTGCCTTCATCCTGACCACCCTGCTCTTGTCTAGGTAATGGGGACCTAATACCAGGGGGGGGGGGGGGGGTAAGGGGGTGTAAATCGGCACCCTCCCCTTCGTTTACACTTGGTCCACAATACACACTGGCTTTGTCAGGGACGTCCAGGGCCGCAACTTTATTTGTGGCCACAACTTGCACTTTTTGGGAGTGCTGCGAGGGGGTGGCTGCACGAGGGCGTTTCTTAGAGCGTTTGCCTTGCTAGAGCTGCCACCCCTCGCGCTCTTCACTCACCACCGCTGGCTTCAAGGACACAGACACTACATTGGCGCCCGACATTTGCTCGTTAGAGGCAGTAACTGCCGCCTGCGCACTCGCAGCACAAGAAGCACTCGAAGTAGCTACTCCATCTTTCACCGCTGTGGGTATTTCACATCCTCTTGGCGAGTCGACCTGCGATCACGCCGCTCACGAAGGTGCGCAGAGTGCTTCCTTGTGCACTGCACGCTGACAGAATGATGCCACAATATTCGTTGAAACAATACTTGCGAACGTGACCTCTAATTCCACACTTTAAACACCTGAGGGCCCTATCTGCAACTGCTAGTAATACGGGAACACCCCTAACTCCGATCACATCCGGTATTTCTTCTAGTAGCACTGTGTCTTTTATCTTTAACACAATGCTGTGTACACCTGTGAAGCAATGCCCCAAGCCATCCTCAGTGTTAAGCTCGTTACTATGGCTAACGGTGGTTCCATATTCGCTGAGTGCCCTTTCGATGTCATTCCGAGTGGCCTCCAGTGGCAGCCAATGGAGTTTTACACGAATCAGTCGCTCGTGCAAGTCATAGATGTTCGTCTAAACCCATTCAAATAGAGCGACTTGGCTTTCTTGACAGTTTCCTTGGCTTCATAGCTGGCAAACATGACTTGGAATGCGTAATTTGCCCTCAGCCAGCATAAGCCTGTAACTTCTTTTAAACTCACGAGTTCAGCCAATGTGTCCTTCAAATGTCTAGCAAAATACGGCTTCCCAGCCTCGTCCGCTGGGAGAGAGTTTTCGCATTTGAAAATTCGCCATACCACTTTTGTAGTTTCTTTAACCAAATTAGCTTTTGGTCTTTCCGATTTATGTCAAATTCGTCCAGCACTTCGTCGCCCAAGGCTGCTTCTCCATAACCATGTTCTCTCACCGGCCGAGTAATTTTGGCAAACGAAACTTCCCCACTTTTCTTTACAGTTTGGTTGTTCACATTTGTCGGCATCGCATTGCGCCTAACATAAACACCATCTGCAACAATATCCTTTGCTATACCAGCAGAGTTCAGGTCAGCACCAATGAGAGCGGCACCGTAATCCTTGCTGTTGTCTTGCCATTGTTGTATTCAGTCCATTGTCGAAGTCAGCATTGTCAGGACCAACTTTGTTAACCTCCATCTTAATGTGAAGGAAAACATAATGTGCATGTAATTATTATTGTTTTATATTGTTGTTCAACGGTAAATTATTAAAGCTGTATTGTTCACAGTCCGTCACTTCTGCGGCCTTGCAGTGCTGGAAACACCGGTTCTCGTCAGATCCCCGCAGTTAAGCAGCATTGGGCTGGATTGTTACTTGGGTGGGTGACCGCCTGGGAATCTGGCTGTTGCAGACATTGGGCTTTAGGGCTTCGGGCAGATGACCAGGAGTGGTTAACGCTCGTTAAACCCTTTAAACCCCTTTTAACTTGAGCAGTGGCCTTCACAGGCACACGGAAGTGTACAGGAAAGTCATTGTTTAATATGACATCTCGTACCTCTCTTAGTACACTTGCAAGTCTATAGTGGCTACGTTACCCCAGCAGTTGTCATCCATTCCAGAATAACAATTCGGCCGATTCTTGTTGCCTCCCCTTAAACGACTGTTTGAACTGTCGTGTCATCACCTTGATTCTGATATCCTCATTCTGCAGAATATGAAAGCCTGTGATCCTAACCTTGTGTGCGTACCGGTTTTGTTTTACATGCGACGACTTCAGAATGCTGTCTGCCCTTCCTGGTGTTCAACACATGCTTGAACAAAGTTTTCATTCTATCCACTACCTGCTACCTCATAACCAAACATTGAAATCACAGCCATTTCTATGTGCAGCTTAGTGATGGTTGATCGGCCTTCAACTGGTGTCTGTGTTAAGAATACTTATTATAATGTTCATGACACGGCGAGCCATGGATAAGGAATTCATATCATATCATAGTAGTGGGAGAAGAATATGTGCATTTACGTTTGAAACCTTCATGGATGTTTTGACGAGAATGGAAGGCTACCCAAGATAACACTTTACCTTCGTGTCAGCCTTGTCTCTACTGGATTCTGACCAGTCCATCCTTTCCACGGGTGCACCAATGATTTTTTTTTCGCTGGTGCATTGGTAACAGTGCATCACATGAACATTTAGTCGTGCATGAGGAAGACTTGTAGAGGACTCAGGCAAGCCTATTCTGCTTTATTCTTTGATTATCCTAGGTTGAGACTGGTTGTCACAGACATACCTTCTGGTGGGTGAAAGACGAGACATACCTGTTCCATGGAAAGAGTTTGCCGATGTACTGAAGGCTGTGTTATGATGTATATTATCAATTGCAGCACAAGTGTAGCAATAATTATATGTATACGGCATACATTGTCCTTGTAGTTCGTTTGGCAAATTAAATTATATTTCCAACAATAGGTCGCAGGATAATATTGATATATTTGTTCCGGAGATACAGATTAGTATATCGCATGGCGGTCATTTTTATGACGCTGTAATACGTTTTTCTATATATTAAATAAAAACTCATATATATACGGTAAACATTGCTCTGGCAATTCTTTTAACAAATTAAATTATTTTTCCAACGATAGGCTACACTACAAGATTGATCTATTAGTTCCGGAGATACACGAGATTTAGTATATCGTATGATGGCCAGTTTTAGGACGTCATAATGTGTTTTCCTTCAAATTACGCAGAAACTCAGAGTTACGGCATACATTGTTCCGATATTTCTTTTGGCAAAATAAATTACCTTTCTAACGATAGTTCTCACAAAAAGATTGATCAATTAGTTCCGGAGATAACTGAGAATTAACAAATCACACAGCAGTCATATTATGTTTTTCTTCAAATTAAACCAAAACTAATAGATTTATGGCATACATTGTTCCAGCATTTCTTTTAGCAAATTAAATTATCTTTCCAACAATAGGTCGTAAGTTAGGATTGGTCAACGAGTTCCAGAGATAATAGGCATTTAGTACATTGCATGGTGGCCATTTTGATGATGTCATCACGGATTACGTCGTCACTTACAGGAGTGTCTCCCGGTGGATTTGGAAACTACAATGTGTGTACAGCTTCCATGTGCACCATGCAGCTTGTTGCCAGAACTGAAATGTTTTGGCACTTTTTGTCGCTCACAGCGTGTACTAAAGCAGGAGCCATCCTTCGAACGAATTCGAGTAGGATGCGTCCTATGGGATGATGATGCTGAGGACCAGCGGATCCGAAGGAGAGAATGGAGTGGGGAAAGCTCAAGGCGGTCACGTCATAGTTGAGTGCTCTAGGAGAAATGATGCCATCGGACGGCTGCGCCGAATATACAGTATATCCCAGAAGTCCCGTACCCGTCAAATAAATCCTTAAGACTTGGATATGGGAGGCTTGTAATAGCATACTCGTATAGGAAGTCACCTATGGCGAATCCGATGATGCCATCCAAAATTACCTTGGAGGTCGCATTCAACGTCATCCAATTTGTATCTCCTAACCTACGCAAGATAGGGGGCATAAAGTAAATTAGAAAGTTGTGGGGGATCGTGCGACTTGTACAACACAGGAGGCAGAACAAAAATCGCACGCAAGACATGGAAAATATTGGTGAAAGAAATTGGGTGATGCAGAGAAGCTATCCATGGGGCAGCAGGAAATACAGATATAGCTGAACAATCAAATGAATTATGAAACGGTAACAAAGATAACATTCTTGCCTGGTTTTGGTAATACTGTAAAATAAACGCCAGAGGAGGATTTATGGTAAAAGGGCCGGGTGAGCAAGCTATGAAAGCCCTCGATTTGTCACGAAAATTCAATGGCTTTTTTTTGCTGTTTATCTCCCGCTCTTAACTTGCATATCATCATTTTTACCCCAGAGCCCCCAGATGTAGCGCCAGAGGCGATCATTTAAACAATTTTGAGGTTTTCTTTTACTGATAATGTACTTTTAGGTAGAAGGTCCTCCCGCCTCCACACCCGTTAAATCCTCTCCTGTAAAATGTATACGATTGATGCGCCAATTAGGCAGGGATCGATGTCAAGACACATTAACTTAGCACATTCTGCTCGGGAAAACATGGCATACAGTGTCTGTTGAAGCGAGGGGGTCTGGGTAGTAAGAAACAGATATGTCAAACATAATCCATCCCCCCTCCCCTCATACTAACTTAACACCGTTACTTCAAAACTACGAGTCCCAAATTCAACTAAAATGAACCATGGTTTAAATTCTGGTAAATGCACATAGGTAAATGCAGGGAACGGATAGTCAAGCATGGAAAAGCCGATTAGTGGTTAAACGGAAATGAAGAAAAAAAAAATTTGGAAAAAAACCTTTCACGGCTTGCCCACCCGGTTTTTTTGCTTTAAATCTGCAACAGGCGGTTATTTTACAGTATTACCAAAACCAGGCAAGAATTCTATCCTTAAATAAAGAAAGAAATCACAAGGTAAAGGGTAAATGAAGCAAGCAGTCTGCATTAAAGACTGTCCTTGTCATGGGCGTCGATCCCGGGGGGGACACGTCCCCCCCTGGTTTCCTAGAAAAGGGGACGGTCTCCCCTCATCTGGGAGGCTGTGCATTAGTTATTCCTAAAGGAGTTTTTTTTTTTAATATTGCCCTCCGAAGTTCCCTCACCTCGCCAGCGCATGTAGCTCCCAAGAGAAGCAAAACACCCCCCCCTTTTTTTTTAGTAATCGCATATTCCTAGGATGCGTGCGACACGTCACGCCAGCAAACTGGCCAAACTAGTGCATGATTGGCTGACTTTGAGTGAACCAACTCGCCTGCTTTTTTACAAAATAATTTTACGAAATAGTTCTACTTACATAATGCACCCACCATATCAATACTTCGTTTTCTTTATTTGAGTTCATCTATGATACATACCGCCACATTCCTCCATCTAAATTTCCTACTATTCAAAATCTCAAAAAATGTGGCGTATTCAATGGCAACAGACCGACTTTAGCCCCCCCGTTGCGATTTTAAAGTTCTTTTCTCGTTTGATGTGACTGTGTTTTTCAGCAAGGTACTTCTAATTTTTTTATCGTAAAGTGTTACATTATATGTGTTGTCACAATTGAAGTTTTATGTTTTGTACTTTATTAAAAAATAAAACATACGTTGTACTTCAGGCAGCCTATGCGTCCCCGTACCCCCCATTTATTTTCATGGATCGACGCCCATGGTCCTTGTGAGGGTACACAATACACTAGTCTGAGAAAGAAAAAAAAGACTACTGCCCCAACTGGGACACGAACCCATCCCGGTTGGTAAACGGGATGTCCTGGGTTCGTGTCCCAGTCGGGGTATTAGTCTTTTCTTTCTTTCTCAGACTGGTGTATTGTGTACCCTCACAAGGACAGTCTTTAAAGCAGACTGCTTGCTTCAATTCTATCCTTGTTACTGTTTAGGTTGATGGTTCAGCTATTTCTGTATTTCCTGCTACCCCATGGATAGCTTCTCTGCACCACCCAGCTTCTTTTGCCCATATCTGCATGCACTTTTTGTTCTGCTTCCTGTGTTGTGCAAGTAGCACTATCCCCCACAACTTTCTAATTTACTTTATGCTCCTATCTTGGGTAGGTTAGGAGATACAAATTGGATGGCCTTGAATACGATCTCCAAGGTCACTTTGGATGGCATCATCGGATTTGCCATAGGTGACTTCCTATACGAGTATGCTATTATAAGCCACCCATATCCAAGTCTTAAGGATTTATTTGACTGGTACGGGACTTCTGGGACATACTGTATATAGCCAGACCATCCCTGCGCATGCGCAGTAGTGCAAGCCCGGCTGGGAAGCCAATTTTCAAGCTCCTAGCTCAAAAGGAGGGAATCGCTATAAAAAACAGGTAATGTATATTTTCGTCAGCTATAAAACGGGACATTACGATCATCGTTAATGATCGGGGGGGGGGGGATGATTGGCCTGCCTAAGTCGGTGTAGTCCATCAGCTTGAGTGGTCATGTCTCTGAAGTAGTCCATGCTGTTAGTGTAAAAACATTTCAGTTCCGGCAACAAGCTGCATATTGTACATGGAAGCTGCTCACATGTTGTAGTTTACAAATCCGCCGGGAGACACTTCCGGAAGTGACACGTATAGCCGTGATGACGTTATCAAAATGGCTACAATGTGATGTATTAAATCTCTACTATCTCCGGAACTAAGTGATCAATCCTATCGTGCGACCTATTGTTGGAAAGATAATTTAATTTGCTAAAAGAAATGCCGGAACAATATATGCCATAAATCTGTAAAATGACTGATGTGCGACATACTAATTCCGAATTATCTCTGGAACTAATTGATCAATCTTTTCGTGCAGACTTTCGTTGGAAAGGTAATTTAATTTGCTAAAAGAAATGTCGAACAATGTACGCCGTAAATCTACTAGTTTCTACGTAAATTGAAGAAAGGACATTATGACGTCCTCAAAATGGCGACCATGCAATATACTAAATCTCGTGTATCTCCGGAACTAATTGATCAATCTTATCTTGCGACCTATCGTTGGAAAGATAATTTAATCTTCTAAAGGAAATGCCTGAACAATGTACCCCGCATATAATTTAGTTTTTGTTTAATGTGAAGGAAAAGATAACGTGCATGTATTATTGCCGCTTTTATGTGGTTCTTTTGGGAACGGTAAATTATTAAAGCTGTGTCGTATTGTTCACAGTGTGTCACTTGAGCAGTGGTCTTCACAGGCACACGGTAGTGTACAGGAAAGTAATTCTTTAATATGACAGCTCGTTTCACTCTTAGTACACTTGCAAGTCTATAGAGGCTAACTTACCCCAGCAGTTGTCATCCATCCCAGAATATTAATTCAGCCGATTTTTGTTGTCTCCCCTTAAATGGCTGACTGAACTCTCAAGTCAACACCCTGATTCTGATAGGGATCGACCGATACAGATTTTTCCCCCACACGCCGATCCGATACAGATACAGACACCGATGCCGATTTTTTTAAAAAGCCAAAAAGGTCAGAAAGTCAAACTCGTATTTCATCATTATTAAACTGGTTTGCAAGAAAAGTAAATTTCTAATTTTTTTTTATCAGTGGTGTCAGATCTGCAGGCGTACCTTCGACTGTAAAAAAATACCCAACACACACTGTAGATAGGCCTAATCCCAAGAAGCCACCCTGAATCTGGCAATGCATGTGCGTTGAATTCACTAAGCTGCTGTGCAGATGACGTCATGGGATACAAGCGATGCTATGCAGGGAAGGTTTCTCTCAAATTAGGCGGAGTAGCCAGCGCGCACGGAAGTTGGTCATATCGGTAAAATATCGGTAAATAAACACCGATACAGATCCGATACCGATACACAAAAAATACTGATATCTGTAAATACCGATACCGATATTAATATCGGTCCATCCCTAGATTCTGATAACCTCATTCTGCAGATTATGATGGCTTGCGCTGCTAACCTTGTGTTCGTACCAACTTTGTTTTACTTGCGATCCGCCGACGTCTTCAGAATGCTGTCTGCCTTTCCAGGTGTTGCAACGAAGGCTTGAACAAAGTTTTCATTCTAGCCACTACCTGCTAAATAACCAATCATTGAAATTACAGCCATTTCTATCTGCAGTTTTGTGATGATTAATCGGCATTGAACTGGTGTCTGTGATGGATTGATCTTCTTCAGAATACTTATTATAATGTTCATGGCATGGTGAACAATGGATGAGGAATTCACATCACATGTTGGGAGCAGAATTGATGTGCATTTACCTTTCAAACCTTCATGGATGTTTTGACGGGAATGGAAAGCTACCCAGGATAACACTGTACTTTAGTGATCAGCCTTGCTTCTGGTGGATTCTGACCAGTCCATCATTTCCACGGGTGTATCAATGGTTTTTTCTTTGACCATTGGTAACGGTGCACCACATGAACATTCAGTCGTATGAGGAAGACATGTGGAGGACTCGGGAAAGCCTATTCTGATTTATTCTTTGATTGTCCTAGGTTGAGACTGGTTGTCACATACATACCTTCTAGTGGATGAAAGATCAAGACATGCCTGTTCCATGGAATGAGTTCGCCGATGTACTGAAGGCTGTGTTATGTCCTATATTATCAATTGCGTGCAGCATAAGTGAATACATTATAGATAACAAAACCCCCAATAAAACCAACTTTAATTACACACATAAAGTGGCAATAATTACGTGTAGATTTTGTTTTCCTTCAAATTAAACAAAAGAGACTTACGACATACATTGTCCTTGCAGTTCTTTTGGCAAATTAAATTATATTTCCAACAATACGTCGCAGGATAAGAGTGATATATTCGTTCCGGAGATACCACAGATTAGTATATCGCATAGCGATCATTTTTATGACGTTATATGTTATTCTTTATTCACACTTAAGAAGAGCTAAGCCTGTCTGCTATGCGCCCTCTCTACAACTACCTTAAAGCTACTTACTCTAACAACAGCCCACCGGCTACGCAATACCACACTCCCGGGAGATACCAACTACCTCTCAAACGTTATATGTTTTTCTACATATTAAACAAAAGCTAATATACATACGGCAAACAATGCTCTGGCAATTCTTTTAACAGATTAAATTATCTTTCCAACAATAGGTTACATCATACGATTGATCTATTAGTTCCAAAGATACACGAGATTTAGTATATCGCATGGTGGCAATTTTGAGGACGTCATAATATGTTTTCCTTCAAATTACGCAGTAACTAATAGATTTACAGCATACATTGTTCAGGTATTTCTTTTAGCAAATTAAATTGCCTTTCCAACGATAGTTCGCACGAAAAGATTGATCGATTAGTTCCGCAGATAATTGAGTAGCGTACATTTGTTCAGGCATTTCTTTTAGAAAATTATCTTTCCAACAATAGGTCGCACGTTACGATAGATCCAATAGTTTCGGAGGTAGTAGATATTTAGTACATCGCGTGGTTGCCATTTTGATGACATCACGGATTACGTCGTCACTTCCGGTAGTGTCTCCCGGTGGATTTAGAAACTACAATGTGTGTACAGCTTCCATGTGCAATATGCAGCTTGTTGCCGGAATTGAAATGTTTTGGCACTTTTTATCGCTAACAGCACATACTAAAGTAGTGTGATGTGAAGACTGGGATGGTGATGCCGTTCTGGTAAGGCCCTAGAAGTGGAGATGGCTCAAAGATCGCGTGTCGTGACTCGAATGTTGTTGCGACAGTCGATGTAGGACGCTTCATAAGCATTTAAAATCGCAGTTTTGATCCAGTTTGTAATCACTGTTAGAGAAGTTTCGCTTAAGTTCTTTTTAAAAGGGAGAAATAGCTGATTGCACCTCTTCCAGATGCTTTCAGTTCTGTCAAGGTAGAAACTTAATGAGCAAACCGGGCAGAGAAATCTTTCCATTTCATTTCCAGTTATGGTGGAAAGAGCTGGGATGATTATGGGTTTTGAAGGTTTGTTTTTGGGTTTTAGCCCTGAATGAGCTTCATGGTTGAAGGAGATGGCCTTGAAGTCTTCGAGGAAGAAAACAGTAGGCTGGGTCTATCAAAATGGCTTGAACTTCACTGCAGTGTAAACTTTTGGCAAGGGCAGTTAGGAATAATGCTTTCCTGGTTAAGTGAAGGTTATAGTTTAACAAAGGTTCATTCCTACATCAGGGAGTTTAAGACGATCAAAAAATCCCATTCAGGGAAAAGACGTCTGGTTACGTGTCTTTCATCTTCAAAGGATTTAATGAGGGTTGATGTGCGATAATCCTCGAAAAGGTCAAGAAAAATGTAGTGGTTTTAAAAGAATGGCCCAAACCCTGTAACTAACCGCTCGAAGGGTTGCAACCTGGATATGGTGCGTCGCGCCCGTTGATACAATGCTTCTAGGGGGAGTTGAGACGAGCAACCACACCGAGTGGAGCCCTAGGAAGAAAGATGAAGCCAGGTCTCTGAGTCCGAGACTGGCGCTTTTATAGGGGGCCTGCACCGCGCATTCGCAGAAGGATAAGCTACGAGGCTGGCAAAGAAGCCAACAAGTTTCGCTAGGGGTAGAACATATTTGACGAAGGAAATGCACAAAAGGCAGGCATTTTCGTCGGCATATAGAATCTCTCAAGTGTCGGGGCTCAGAAACTGGCTGTCTAAACATCATGAAACTGTGTCAGGCTAGCCCTCGTCCCCAACGTTTCATCCCCTTATATCTTGGTGTTTCTACAGCAAAATTAACTAAAAGCTTCACACATTTTAACTTTTTATCCAACACAATTCACGGGAGAGTGTTTGTAATCATGGAAAAGTCGACAATATAATTCCTATATGAACCATAATTGATGTGGGTGATCTGTCGTGTCCCTTCTAATATTTGACATAATTCACAGTAAAAACTAATTTCTAACCACATATACCTTCAAAATAGATCACACAATTCACGACCTGGAAGTGTGTGTATTCCGCCATTTACTGGAAGTTGGCACCGTTTTCTATTTTTCCTGGATCAGTCTCTCTAGGAAGAACAGAAAACGATGCCAACTTCCTAAAACTGGCGACAATACACGTGCTTTCTGGTCATAAATAGTGTCCGTTTTGAAGGTTAGAAATTAGATTTAACTGAATTTATGTTAAGATACTGGATAGGATGGGGAATGATCTAATAACTACATTTGTGAATAAATGAGAATATTCGTGTTGCGTTTTTGGTAGACAAACTAAATCATGTGTGTGAATGATTGAATGGCAACACTGCACAAGTTCACAATCATGAATCGCTGTTACCGAAGGTTTGCATGGTTAGAAATTAGTTTTAACTGCGGATTATGCTGAATTTTGGAGGAGTGACCATACAATAACCTAAATTTGTGAATAAATTAGAACAAAGACATTGTGTTAATGCAAGATTGAATTCAAATCATGTGTGCGAATGATTGCATTATCGCAGATTTTTCCATGATGCGGGACAGAAGTTAGTTTAGAAAATAGATATACTTGTTTTTTAACACTCACCTGCCAATTTTAGACATAAATTTTTACTAGCCCATGGGAGTGTAATACGAGATTTACGGTAAAAGGCACATCAAGTATGGTGGCTGCCCAACAAAGAAGTGACAAATGACCACCTGACGCTGAAAGAACCTGAGGGAAAGTCGAATGGTAGCATGACACGAGGGAAAATGGGACAGAAATCCAAATAGCAATAATAAGGTCAGAAGTTTTGGAATTCAAGAGAAAACTTAAGTACAGTAATCAATCCTAACAGCAAGGCACCAAAAGAAAACAAAAATGAATGTGTCCGAATTTTCAATCAATGCCATGGTTCACATTTTCTTGGCCCATAATGGGCCAAGTAAAATAGAACCAAAACGCATGAATAAAGTAATTAACACAAGGATAATACTAAATCCTAGTTCAAATTTCTTCAGTGATTTCTTAGGCTAAGGGAAGAAACTAACAAGAACAAAATGCAGAGAAAAGAATGAAAAAGCATTGCCGGCCTCACCGGCTAAAATCTGTTTTTATTGCTAAAACGAAATATCCATTACCTGTAAATTTAGCATTCTTATTCTCGAATGTACTTTTCCCCTCGAGATTGATTTGTTTAAATTTAGCCAGCTTGCATTTTTTATTCCTCTTAATATGTCAACGTGGTGACTCAAGAGGGGAGGTAGGGTGGGCATAAATAAGGCTTATTTTCGTTTTAGCAATAGAAACAAAATTTAGCTTGTGGGGCTGGTGGGCACCACCCGACGGGTTCCTTAGGGTTAGCGGTTGGTTTCCCCAAAAAGTCAAGACTTCAGCACATGGCTACACGATCACATTGATGATGCCGTGGCCCTGAAAAGGGCAGTTTACGTTTACGGTGAATTCATTGTAGTGCATTGGGGCTGGACAACACGTCAGGTTGTGATGATGGGTCCCAGTTTGTGAAGTTTATCAGCATGGGCGGTTTTATCCCAGAATTGTGGGTGGTGAGGAAGACGTTTTTCACCCAGATGTTGCATGTAAGGTTTTAGGATTGGGGATGCCATTGTGGAAAACTTAAGAAGTCGGTTAGGCACGAAGTTTGTGTGCAGGAACTCAAATGTTATCTTAGCAGCTGATGTTGCATGCTTCGAGGGTGAATACAAATCTGGTTTTTGTTTAAAAGGCAGTCGTGACTGTCTACATTTTGCCAAAAACGTATGGATGACAAAAAGGAGTTCGTGTCAAGTCCATTCATAGTTCAGTTCTGGGCAGTGTTCTTACAGGTTTGTCTTTTGAAATATGGTCCATAGGTTATGTTGGTTTTCAAGTCTTAGTTCTGAATGATCGTTATGGTGTCAATGAAATGGCTCGATGGTCTTATGAGGAGACCAAGAGTGCCATATCCAGTAAAGGATCAGCCTTACGATGCAGTAGGATGGGGTTAAAAGATTTGAGATTCGAAAAATGTTCAAACATCTATTCTCTTCTTTCGGATTAAAAATAAAAGAAGTTTATTTAGAGTCGAGAGGTGTTCGGGAAAGTGGATCGTCTTAAAGTTGAGTTGAAGAGTTCCGTTTAGGATCACTGCATGTCAGCGAAAAGGGAAAAAACTATTAAAGAGTAGCATTTCGTTCGCCATGGTAACGACACCATTTCTTCCAGTGGATGCCCGTAAAGGAGTCAGTTATTGCTTTGTTTGTTATACATGTGGCTATGTTCAGTCGAAAGTTCTGCTTTTTTGAAAAGTCTAATGATGGCTGCTACCCCAGCAGCTTTAATTCTCTGCTGATTAATTGAATTTGATTTGCCCTCTCTTGAGAAGAAAATTTCTGATCATATTTGTCATCCGTGTTGTTCCATCGTGCATACGTTTTTATGGAATTGGCATCTTCACCTTTGAGAATTGAAGGCTCCTTAGTTTATTGATCCGAATTTTAGGGATCAGGCACCAACGTTTGGTACGCAGTTTTTGGGAAGAGTTTGTCATATCTGTAAACTGTCTGCGAGATTTGATGACGGAGGTCAGAATGGAGGGAAGTTTTATCTAAATTTGTTTCCCAAGTGTAGACATAGCGTCAGCTGTCCAAGCTTGATCGATTGCATAATGATTAATGTGCTGAGAAAACCCGATAATGTTGGGAATTTCAAGAGTAGCGTTCAGTTTTCTTGCTCTTTGGTATAGATTTCCACCAAGGAAGTTAGTGTTAGTTCTCTTGAGTGTCGTCAGTTTTGGAGAATTCAAGCAAAGTCTTAGGTGTATTTTCGTTTCACTTTTGCTGCCTGGCAAGCAGCAATTTTACTTCAATTCTCTCCACTTTAACGTTTTCCATTTTCACCTTGTTATACGGTGATGGCTAGTGCAGTCTTTCCGCTACATGCTTCCTCTCCCTACTATTGTTGTTGGTTGTGCTCTTTATTTTTGCTTCAGGCTGCTGCTCAATTGGTGAGCATCATTTCCAGTGTGCAGCAGGTTTCCATTTTCTATCAAAAATTTTCTAAAGAATTAAACGATGAGAAAGATAAGTCGTTTTGATTTGTTTGGGTCCGTTCTATAATGGCAAGGCTGATGATGATAGCTTGAATTGCAGCTTTGAGATCACGTCATAAGGTTTCCCCATGTCATCCGAGACGAAGGATTGAACTTCTGTCTTCTGGGGATCTCCATGCCGGTGGCAAAATCCATTGTCTCTTCGACCGTTGAAAATACATATCGAGTCAGTGTCGAAGTTTTTTTTCTTTTTCGGAGTGGCTGAACCATTGCCGAGAGTCTGAAGAATAAATTGAACCTCCGGGGGGGGGGGGGGGGGGTCGGGTCTATGTCCAAGTGTAAGGGCTTCCGCTTTCACGTAGAAGGCCACCATTACCAAGAAGAGTCGTGAGAAGCGTGATGGACACGTGGGCAAAGCCGAAACGAGTTGCCAATCTTTAAGCTGTTAGGTGATGCGTCGGACGTAGGCTTGAATAAATAAGAAACATCAGGAATGATGTCATCAACAGTTAAAGAAGTTTAGATAACGGGTTGCCAGATCGGTCCACGGTGTCACGAATTAGTATACTTTTTAATTATCATGAAAGTACGTGCTCGAGTCATTGTTGGAAAAACGAAAATTTTAATACACATTAAAATTAGTTTTTACTATCAAATAAATACTTAGTTATGCTGTCCAAAACTTTAAAACCGTGTTTTAAACACCAAGTTTTAAATTCAGTTGCATGCAACTCCCGCCTGGAGCTCTGCTCTGCCTATTGGCAGAGGCCGGGCCGCCATCTTGTATCCCTCATATCACTTTTGCTAATACAACTTTTTTTGCAATCGAGAAGCAGGGAGGCGGGTTGGGTTTTTTTCTGAAGGTAAGTATTTATTTGATAGTAAAAACTAATTTTAATGTGTATTAAAATTTTCGTTTCTTACTATCTGCAAAATACTTACCTTCAGTTGTCATGCCGACTTTGTCACTCAGGACGGTGGGCATGATTTCCCATTTGTTGCAAGAAAAGGTTCTCATGTTTCGACACTGTGTTACGAATGTAACTTACTGTAGAAGGAATCCACCTTATTGAGTGTGTCTTTTCCTTTTCCTCTCGCTCTTTGAATACCTGGCCTGCCACGATATGTTTTTGCACCTCTTCCTTCCTTTGCAGCCTCTCTTATCCCTGAGGTAGTGGGTCATGGAGGTATTTCTAAGCTTTCCGGAGCAGGCTGCCACTACTTCATCTAGTGGCGTGCCTCATCCGTAGGCCCATGAGGCAGCCAGTGTTCCAGCTTTGTGCATTCTCACATGCTCGGGTATGTCCACGTGACGGGTTTCGAGGTCGTATGCCCTTCCACCCACCTCACTTCCGACTCTTATCCCCAATTTTTTGAGGTGGTAGACCTACATCGTGTACCGTGTCCGTGTCTACGTGCACGAAGAGGGGGGTGTTGCCCCTTTTCGTTGTGTTCTTTTTTCCGTGGACCTTTATAGACTTTGCCAGATAGTGTCTCGGTTCCTTGATCAGAAATTATAGTCTTTCTTCCTCTCCTTCAGCTAATTCCCTAAGCCATGTATTATTACAGGTCTTGCGTGATTGGCTCCGTTTCAGGTTCTTCGCCCTGAACAAGGCCACGAAGGATCGACCCCTTGTGAACCGAAGGGATCTCCCGTCCCGGGAGGAAGCTGTGACTCCACTCTGCCTGGCTGCAGATGTCACCGCCACCAGGAATACAGTCTTCAGAGAAACGTGGCCGAGGGATGCTTGGGACATAGGGTCGTGCGGGGGACAAGACTAATCCTGTAACAAGTGGATTATTTCACTTTGTAAGAAGGCATCGGGTCCATGGTCTGGCGTTTGGGTATGCAGCGATAAGTCTAGGGACCACCGGGTGGTCCGTCGTGCCCTGGTTGCCTATACAGTTGAAGGCTGAATAAATTACGGATCGGTATCCTGTGAAGCTGCGGTAAGTCCTCATTCAAATAAATCTTCCAAGAAGGAGGCCAGTATCTGAACGGTTGGGTTGCATGGGTCAAAGTTGTTATCCTTGCACCACAGGGAACACCTATTCCATCAACATTTATGGAATAATACTTCCTTGCCGAATCAGTGAGGAATTGGAGTATGCGGCCCGAAAACCTCTCCAGAACCACCGTTCCTGTTCATGCTGTACGTAAGTCTCCACCCTTTACATTGCAGAAAAGAGGGGTTCAGGTGTAGGATAATACCGAGTGCTGAATCAAACCGGACTCGGAGCAGTCTCTTAACTCAGGATCTTCATCCCGACGTGTGCCGATGAAGAATATCCCAGAACGTGGCCTCACCTACACGTTACTGGAGAAATTCTTTGGTTCTTTTTTGCCTGGCCGCTAAAGCTCAGCGGCCAAGGAGTTGTCCTTATCGCTGAAAGTGATAGGCCTTCTCAAACAGCCCTTCCAGAGACGGTGCCGTTATTTGCATGGGTGGGTGGTATGGGATGCAGTTGTGCCTCTACACCACATAAGCTCCTTTTTCAGCTGGAGCCGCAGTAGTGAAACGTGGGTTCCTTGTGGCACTGAAGCTTCCTCGGGGACACCTCTTCAGAAAAAAACATACAATAAAAAATGTGTCAGAAGTGGGGTTCGAACCCACGCCCTCCTTTGAGGGCCAGAACTTAAACCTGCGCCTTAGACTACTCCGCTATTCTGACCGTACTTCTAGAATTCACGAAAAAGTCACCCCTGCGCTTGTGTCCGGAAGTGAACTATGAAAGGGAGCGGGACGGGTCCCTCTCTGATTCAAATGCCAAATACTCTGGATGCTGCCAGCACGAACGGTGCTACAAGGGTGAAACGTCCCTCCGTCTCCTTACAGGTTCTGCCACCGTTGCATGTTGTTAAACATGTGATGAGATGAGGAGAGATGAGACTTATTCCCTCTTGTCTCCTATTTTTTTTTCTGAGACAACACCTGGCTAGTGCGAACTTTGAATCCTTGTCACTCGACATGCGATGAGAGACCATTGCCGTACTATCTCCGACGAACTTGAGCTAGCCCAGGTGTTTGTCTCTTTCCTTCTACCTGTGACCTTCGTTTCGCTGTCATAAAGTCTGTGACTATCCAATGTGCAGGTCTCCTTTCCCCTTGGTCCCCTATACACTTGCAGCTCTTCCTGCGACGATCCTGGGAGAGATGATATGTTTACGACTCCTTGACCCCTTGGCGAAAGAAACGTGACTGGGGTAGGCGAGCCTTTATGCCTCCCTACCTTTACGACTCCATGACGATTTTGGCTCCCACTCCCGACCTGCCCATCCTCAAACGGATTCGGACGGGGTGTGTGATACAGATAACTTTCCATTGGTTCTTTTATCCTCCTGGTGAATACCTCCGCATCCCTGCAGTCTTCCCTTGCCTCTTTTTTTTTTTTTTACTCATTGTCGCGGGAGACAATGAGGGGAAACGAGATTCTTATCTCGTCTGTAGCAAGACAGAGACAGCCGAATCGTTAACTCGGTCTCATCGCTGCAGATATGCGATGGGCTTGGGAGACAGGAGACAAGCTTTGCTATCTTTTGTCTCCTTTCCCTTCGTCTCATTGTTGGTAGGCATGTGACGATACAGTTTACAGTTCCCCCATTCCTTCTTCAGTTTACTCCCTAATCAGCCTTTTTTTTTTTGTTTTTTTTTTCCCCCGGATGAGGATGGGGAGTGTGACACTTTGACTTTCCAAGTCACCTTTAACGCCACCTTTAACCTCCTGCCGTGTGTCTGTGTAATATCCACGGTTGTATCCGTCTTCCTTATTATCCGTTTGACAACTGCTACGTGATATTCTTCAATCCTCTGCCTTAATGTCACTTGACAAGGGATACATCCCCTTATCGCCCTTCCCTTTTTTGTCTCAATGATGCTAGGCCTGTAACAAGACTGGGAGAGACAAGACGGATTCTCCTATAGAGTTCTTAAGTCCATGAGAAGATTCGGTTCTTTTCCTGCAGCTTGACCGGATTATCTCTCCGAGCGACGTCCTACGGAATAGTTATCCTTCTCTGCCCCGTCACCATTGCTGTGTGATTTAGGGGGTAGGTCGGGTTTAGTGGACTCCGCTATACCAATTGACTCTTCCTTGGTCGATCCCTTGCCGCCCGTTTGTCCTCTTTCCTATTCCCTGTCTCATTGTCGCTAGGCGCGCAACGAGATAGGGAGAGGGGCTCGGTCTTTTTCCCTTTGTATCATTGTCGCTAGGCACGCGACGAGACTGGGGGAGACGGGACGTTTCCTCCTCACTTCACCGTTCACGAGAGGACTTGGGCTCATTACCTGCGGTCTCATCGGATTTTCTCTCCGAGTGACGACGTACGGTATGTTTACCCTTCCCTGCCCCATCACCGTTGCTGGGTGACTTAAGGGGCGGGTTGGGTTTAGGGGATTTCGTTCACCATTTGACTTTTCCACAGTCAACCCCTTGTTGCCCACAGTTCATGAGAGGACTTGGGCTCATTACCTGCGGTCTCATTGGATTTTCTCTCCGAGTGATAACCTACGGTATGTTTACCCTTCCCTGCCCCATCACCGTTGCTTGGTGACTTAAGGGGCGGGTTGGGTTTAGGGGATTTCGTTCACCATTTGACTTTTCCACAGTCAACCCCTTGTTGCCCACAGTTCATTAGAGGACTTGGGCTCATTACCTGCGGTCTCATCTGATTTTCTCTCCGAGTGATGACCTACGGTATTTTTACCCTTCCTGTCCATCACCGTTGCTGGGTGACTTAAGGGGTGGGTTGGGTTTAGGGGATTTCTTTCGCCATTTGACTTTCTGCAGTCAACCCCTTGTAGCTCACACGTCCGAAGGTCCTATTCCCCCTGTCTCATTGTCGCTATTATGTGAAGGCAAACCAAGCAGTGCTACATAAAAATACAAACAACGTTTCGAAAATTATCAATTTTCGTCTTCAGGTTAGCAATAAAATTAAAGCATGGCAAAAGCCACTGAGTCACCCTATATTAAAAGCATAAAACATACATTTAAAACGGATAAAAACCGCCAATTTCTCCCCTCAAAAGAGGCAGAAATGGCAGCCGAAAAGCAACGACCCACCTGCTCCGTTGGATGGCACGTCGCAAAGCAAGGGGTATGCAAATCGGGGTCACAGTGTTTCAAAGGTGTGATGCATTCGTTATGTTTGTTTTACAAAATGCCTGGCAAAAGAGTCGAGTTTAAGTGATTTAATT